>JAPWTK010000752.1:0-172873 GCA_029963805.1 Aromia moschata
AAATGAATTAAAACATTTACAAAAATGGTGGCATGGTCCCACATGGTTGCCACTCGATGAATCACATTGGCCAAAATCCATTTTAGGCATGTCAGTAGAAACATTACCGGAAGTCAAAAAAGGTAGAAATAACATATTTATCATCAACAATATATTTTCCAATTGAGATTAAAAAGTTTTCAAATCATGACAGATTGATACGATCAGTAGCGTATTGTTTTTGGTTTCTAACAAACTGTCGATTAAAGGCTGAGCGATTAAATGGACCGTTACAGGTTAAGGAAATTAACAATGCACTTATTAATGTCATAAAAGTAGTTCAACAACAAGCCTTTTTTGTTGAAATTCAGTCATTAAAGACAAATTAACCATTAACTCGCAAGGCAAAAATTCACAATCTTAATCCATTCATCGATACTGAAGGCATCTTAAGGGTCGGGGGTAGACTTCAAGCATCAGATCTCAGTTTTAATCAAAAATATCTATTCTCCTACCAAAGCATCATTTCATAAAATTAGTTTTTTGCACATGAGCACAAAAGGCTATGTCATGCAGGGAGCCACAACAATTATTAGCGTCAGTAAGAGATAAATATTGGCCTTTAAATGGTCAGAATTACGCACGACTTACAGTCCATAGCTGCATAAAGTGTTTTAAGTGCAAACCCAAACATGTCGTTCCAAAAATGGGTAATTTACCTATAGACAGGGTAACCCAAGCCTTCCGATTTCAAATCGTGGGTGTAGATTATGCTGGCCCATTGAACACTAAAGATAGGTTAGGTCGAGGCAGCAAAACTAGAAAATGTTACATTGCATTGTTTATTTGTTTTGTGACAAAGGCAATTCATGTTGAAGTTGTATCGAGTTTAAGCACAGAGGCATTTATAGCAGCATTAAAACGATTTGTTGCGCATCGCGGGAAAACCCATAAAAATATATTCAGATAATGGGAGCAACTTTGTCGGAGCAAACAATGAACTGAAACAAATAATTGCACAATTAAAATCTGATGAAACATGCATTAACCAAGAACTTGCACGGGAAGGTATATCTTGGTTTTTCATACCACCAAATTCACCTCACTTTGGGGCCCTTTGGGAATCTGGTGTAAGGGGTTTGAAATTTCATTTAAAACGTGTCACAGGAAAGAGGAAACTTTGTTAACTTACGAACAATTATACACATTGATAACACAGATCGAGTCAATTTTAAATTCGCGACCGTTGACTCAAATGTCTTCAGATCTAAATGATCTAGAACCTATCACTCCATCCCATTTCCTAATCGGTCGTAAGTTAACGTCCCTGCCGGAGCACAGTCTTCTACATTTAGCAGAAAATAGACATTTCAAAGGGAAGGGAAATCAGAATTTCAAAGGGTACAGAAGATACTAGAGCACTTTTGGTCCCGCTGGAAATCAGTATTTACCCAGCCTACAACAACGAAAAAAGTGGCTGACATCTTCCCCCCTCACTTCAAATTGGAACTATGGTTCTACTGTAGCTCGACGACACCCCTCCACTTCATTGGCCAGTTGGACGAGTCATCGAAGTTGTATCGGGTAGAGATGGTGTAGTGCGGGTGGTGGTTGTTAAAACGAACAAAGGTGTTTAAAAAGTTACAAATGTGTTTTCACTACCCATTGATTCGCAAAGTGATGGCTCAACAGTGACAGTACATGGCCAAGAATGTAACGATATTTAGTATTTAATTTGCATATCTGTTACTTTTAAATATGTTCATGTGTTTATTAACATTTATGTCTATAACTTGTCTATAAATTCTGCTTTTTATATTTTCTTTTGAAAGTCGAGCCTTTCAAGGCTGGGGCTATGTTGACGCCTTTTGTTGATATACATACATGTATTTTATATATTTAGTTTCAATGTTTAGTTTTTAAAGGTTGTGAACTAGTACTTCAAGATTAAGAAGTTGGCAACAAAAACAAAGTCTGTAACTATGTACAATTTGGAATATGTTTTAGAATCAATAAACATGTAGAAATTCTAATTTGGTTTTACAATCTATAAACAAGTACAAATAATACAAGAGTGTTGATTTTACGCATCAGCACTAAATACAGCAACATAAAATTCGTCTTCCTTCGATCCTGATTGGCAGTTCTAGGAAGCATCAAGGATCTATTCTGTACTCGCAGTGGAGCAACGTATAATTACCTTAGTTATCTGGAATTGTGGATGCAGACGGTATAATTTGATCTTTTCTTCTCCGCGTGCTGGTTCGAGATTCGGAAATTAATTTATATAATGGTTTTAACAACGTACAAAGCGCGCATATCAATTAGAGAACGTTTGATTTGTTGCAGTTCAGTTAAACCGTTATTTTGTTTAGTTCTTGTGCTCTCATTTATATTAATTGGGTGATTTATTTTAAAAACCTATGTTTTGACATTCAATCAATCAAGACTACCCGTCTGTCTCTTTATATATAACTAAACTATTTGGATCCTCGAATAAGCATGTTTTCAATAACTAACTCATTCTTCATTACAACCAAAATAATATATGTATATACTTTTTAAAACTAGATTGAAAAAATGACAACAAAGATTTTGCAGTAATTGTTGTTCTAGATTGTTTAAAAGTTTTGAAATCAAACACCTCAAACATTTTGGACTTACGTATAGGCCTGTAGGAACTATTACATTTTGTTTCTTGTAGGTGCATATTACATAACATTAATATGCACCTATACAATTATGTTTAAGCCACTTTTCAATTAAGTTTAAGTGATGATAATCTTCTGTCATCAATATATGTATATCAAAAATATCAATATGCAATATACAAAGAAAAAAATATATGTAAAAATACATAACATAACGTTGGCCACAAAGGTCTACGTTAGGTTTTAGAAATTTAGAATGTAATGTGATAACATGTGTTTTGAAATTTGTTGTCACTCCCTGACATTTTTTGGTTCTTTTGTGTGCACTATAATGTACTGAATTCAAATATGAGCTCGGTTTTTACCCATCACACAAAAATTTTTAGAGAAGGGAGAAAGAATATAAAATATGAGAAACCCAAACCATAAGCAATCCAGTGAATTTTCGAAGATTAAAAACAAAACCACTTTTTTTTTTACAAAATATACTTCATTTTGTATCAAAAAAAGTATAATACAATCAATAAATTATTTTGTTGTCTTTTTTCGCTTGTTTTCGTCGGAATCGGTTTCGTGTTTGAGGGCCCAACAGTAGTTCGCTAACATGTTTAGGATCCATTTTCTACTATACTGCTTCTCGATTTGAGCAATTTGCTGGTGAAATTTTTCGACGTGTTCGTCTGAAAATGCACCTAAAATGTCAGGGAAGAATTCCAAATGAGAGTGAAGAAAATGCAGCCTAAGTGACATGTTGTCTTGTAAGATTAACTAAGTTCTTCAATTAAATATTTGTAGTTCTCTGATTTCTTGTTATTTAGAAAGTTGTTACAAAAAGTTCTCGGCTAATTTGCGGCTCAACGAATATTCTTTAAGCTTTGACTGACTTATACGCACGAATTTCCGTCTCAAATAAAGGAAAGTGTTTCCTTCTGTACTTAAGGCTTTAGCAATTGGACTTAGCCAGCGAGCTGTTGGTCTACAACTGGATATGACACGTGCAGCTGTTCGAAGAGTGTACCAACGTTATGAAGAGACTGGATCCTTTCATAGGCGACCTGGAATAGGCAGAAAGCGATCTACAACGGCTCGTGATGACCGCTTTATTGTGTCAACAACATTAAGAAACCGTCACCTTAATGCGGTTCAAGTGCAACAACAGCTCCGGGAAGTACGAAGAGTGGTTATTAGTCAGTGGACAGTAAGACGAAGACTGCAAGAAAGTAACCTGACGCCTAAAACACCTGCGATTGGTCCAAGACTTACCCCTCATCTCATCGTCAAGCACGCCTCCGTTTTGCACGGGATCACCTGAATTGGACATTGGAACAATGGGGGTCTGTTCTGTTCTCAGATGAGATCAGAATATGCCTCTATGGTAGCGACCGAAGAAGAATAGTGTACCGGAGACCAAGAGAGCGATTTGCAGAATGCTGCATTAAAGAACGGAGTGCTTATGGAGGTGGTTCCGGTATGATCTGGGGTGCAATTTCAATTGGAGCACGAACCGACCCTGTTTTCATCCGCAGGGGTGACCGTGGTCACGGGAGAGGAGGTTTAACGGGTGCTAGGGACATCGAGGAGATTTTAGCACTTCATGTGGTACCTTACGTCGACTAGGTACATTGGAGACGAATTTATTTTTATTCACGACAATGCAAGGCCGCACACCGCAATAGTCGTGCAACATCACATTACAGAAGTCGGTTTTTGGGTTATGGAGTGGCTAGCATGCAGTCCGGACCTAAATCCAATTGAACATTTATGGGATGAGCTAAAACGAAGAATTCGAGCTAGACTTCGTCCCCCAACCTCGATCCCAGAGCTTATTGTTGCAGTACAAGAAGAGTGGCATAACATCCCACAAGAAACAATAGCGAACTTCATTAGATCTATGCCTAATCGTATGAGAGATGTTATTAGAGCAAGAGAGGGTCATACCCATTATTAAAAATTAAGTGTTAAGTTGTTAGTTGTCAATAACCCAATTTCTTTTAGTAATAAAAAAAGTTAATTTGCTTCATGCAATAATTTCACTGTGTTAAAACTAAGATACCGAAATCAATTTTAAGAAATTTAACCTCATATTATATCAAATTAAATTGTCTTTCAGCCAGTATATTTGTTCTTTTGATCTGATGAATAGTTTCTAAGAAAAATACAGTTAAAGTCAAAAGTTTACAGTGGGCCGATTTCTATGCACGCAAGTGTATTTATGAGATTCTTCTATCGTCTGTCAGATCCAGGCTTTGTTACGTTAAGTTCGAGGTTGATGTTACTATGCATGTATTACAAAGTACAGTAAATTACTTCGAACAAGGAACTCATTTTACTGTTCTCGAACCAATTCGGTTGGTGTTGGAACGCTCTCTGAACTAACACCGAAATCAGTTATGTGTTTGTTGGAACGCAAATTTCAATTTGCGTGCACTCCATACGGTTCTGAACTGATTTCAGTACATGTTGAAACAAACCTAAAGCAGACAAAAACTGACTCCTTAAGTCGCATTGTATTAGTACACGCTAGAGATATCACTGAAATATTAAAGACAGAGCCGGACAATGAACAGAGATTGTTTGCTTAAGGAATGATTTATAAAAAAGTATATACTTTCAGTTAAACCTAGTAAAACATAATAACATGTCAACTCAATATTGCCTTCTACCGGGATAATATTCGGGCATATAGGGATAATGAGTTAGTTTTATGTCGCTCAGTCGCTATTTGACCGTCGGGAGAGCGCGCTAAGGTATGACTTGTTTTTACAAAACAGTTAATTTATCGGTGAGGTGATATGTGAGCCTTCCACACCATTTTCATATAAATGCTCGAGCGTATACCGGCCTTGGAAGTGGATGGGAGCAAGATATTGCGACGGGCGAAGGTTGCCCTGCGCTGGCCACGAAGAACTGGACCACTAAAATTAATAACATAACTTTATATTTCGGGGTTAGTTGCTTTTGTTAAAAGTTACAATAAGTGCTTAAAGTACCGGGTTTCTAGTCAATTTTAGTTAATTTGTTCCAGTTTATAATATGGTCACAATAACACAATTGTTTATATGTGAACTCACCTTGTACACAAAAGACTCTCAAATTGGTAGCTCTACTGCCAATACTTCTAGAGAGAGAGAGAGAGAGAGAGGGAGAGAGAGCGAGAGGGAGAGAGAGCGAGAGAGACATCTCGAGACGTCTAGAGAGATATCTAGATAACTGGAGGACGAACTGGAGAGGTGCCGATAGATCTAAAAGGCAAGCGGGAAATATAAAAAGCATGCTGGGGCAGTGAGTTTAGTTTAGTTGACATAAATATACCCGTACGTTGTGTGTGCGTTTTTAAACGTTCGATATAAATTGTATATAAATTACTAGCGACCCGCCCGCGCCCCAGCTTCGCACGGTTTACGACATCACATTAGAAACCTCTAAAATTATCAGTGTTTCTCTACTATATTATGCATGTATTATACATAAACCTTCCTCTTGAATCACTCTATCTATTGAAAAAAACCGCATCAAAATCCGTTGCGTAGTTTTAAAGATCTAAGCATACATAGGTAGGGACAGACCGCGGGAAGCGACTTTGTTTTATACTATGTTATGATTATGATTGGTTATTCGTATTTGTATTTATTTAAATAAAATAGTGTTAGTTGAGTGAATTTTTCACACTTTACGAACCCTAAAGTGAATAAAATGTTACAATATATTGTATTGTTATGATCTTTTGAGAAGAATAACACATACAACAACGAAATAACAGTGTGGTATTCCAAAATCCCAGTGTTTATTTGATTTATGCGTGATGTTATGTTCCTGAAATTTGTCATTTAACATTCTGGACAATCCGCATTTCCCTATGAAGCAGTTTTTGAACAGCTGTAATAAATTGTAACATTGGCGTTATTGTTATTTCTTTGGCTGATTCCTGTCTTTGTCATTAACTATCGATAACAGTTAGGTCCTCTCCAAAATGAAGAAATTATATAAAAAATAGTCAATCTTTAAAAAAGCAGCACAATCTCGCTTTGTTTAGGGTTATTTCTATTAATGTATTCATAACTATTCATAAAAGTAATCATTGTAGGTTATAATCAATAATAAGAAAAAATATTACTGTACTGTGTACACGAATTTGTAACTTTTCTTTTATTTTAGTATGGAAATTATAAAAATAGTAACTTTTATATGCATGACTACCATAAGTTTCATAAATATAAGACAAATATCTAGGTTAACTCACACATTCATACACATTCATACACACAAACAAATAACAGCTACAGTAAACATCCTTGCTTAACAGGTTATAAGATGTTATTAGATTTTTATTCCATATGACTTATATTGACCCGTCACTTCAGTATTCTCTTTTGACCCCCAGTTACAAGTTGTCGCCGGAACAAAAGTTCAGAAATTTTAAAAATTGTTCCAAATTGTGGTATAAAAACTGCTATGTACCATAATGGGATTTACAATGCATCAAAAATTTGTAATGAAGGTTCATAACGGAGTATGATAAGCAGAAAAAAATGTCTATAATGACACATACATGTTTTTAGTGTTGCCGAGTAGTGCTTTTTTTTAAATATATCTCTTCGTATTTCTCACAGTGACGTAGTGTGTACTAAGTGAGGCCCTGACTCTTAGGGTACGTTTCCACTGCACGCTATGCGATGCTATGCTAATGTCATGCGAGGCGATGCTAGTAAAACAAACATACGAATATTTATCTAAATGTTCCGACAGCGTGCTATACAGAGTATATATGGGTGGGTTCAAAATCAAATTTGTTTGATTTTATCGCGCTAATTAGCACAAAGTAGACAGTATCGTGAAGCCGTTTGTACCTATTGCACGCATGGACGCTGAAAAAATTAATATTAGCCGTAAGAGCTCGACCTCCATTATGGGATCAGCAATCCAAATAATATAGTAATTTTTAACAATGGAGAGATGCCCTTCAGTATACAAGTATATTGAAGTGTTTCTGAAGACATGCGAAAATACTCATGAAATTTGTTGGGATCCTTTTCAAGTTCTTTAAACAGATGGTGAAACTTTCCAAATCGTTTTCTACCTTTATTAATTGTATGGATCCAGATGTTTCTTTTCCCGACTCTTTTTTTTTTTTTTTTTTCTTCATAATCATGTAGTATTTTAATTCAGAGTTTTCGATCAGATAATCACTAGTATTCATGACCGATCGCAACGAAGCACAAAAACTCACTGATAGCCGGATAGCGGTGTATGTGAACACGTCTGATTAAAAAAGCAAGAAATATAGCATCGCATCGCCTCGCATGGCAAAGCATAGCATCGCATAGCATGCAATGGAAACGTACCCTTATGGTGTAGTGCTATATGTAGTATACACCATAGAAAATCGCTTGTACGCATAGCATAGTATTGCCAAGCATCGCGTCGCTCATCGCGCAATAGCGGGCTGTTTGAATGTACGCTTGTACGTCTCCACTACGTGGATGTGGAAGTAATAGAACGCCTGTAGACTAAAATATATAACGTAGACTGCGCCTTACAGCCTTAATGGATGCTTCGCCACTGATTGTCAGAAAAATAGCTTTACTCTTACTTGATAAAATGATCGGATTTTCCGTAGCTGCAGAGCATTTGAAGAGTTCACGAGATAAAAATCTAACAGAAACAGGGGATCTGCTGAGAAGGTGTAAAACGTCGAGAACCCGACCTCCATAACTCCTGATACATTATACTTCCTGCAACAGAGCATTAGATGTGCATTGATTTCAGCTAGAATACATTTAGTTTCCTGAAACCCGATCATTTCTCGAGCGCGAGCTGGAGGATAAGACGTTTTTCGTTCAGGCGGAGAGATAATGAATGGGAGAGAACTTTTTCAATCTTCGTCGAGCATTTGCTTATCATCGTGAAGGTGAAGGGGGGGGGGGGATGGTGGTAGATGCTTTAAATTTATTGTACTAAGATTTGGGGAGGGACGAGAGTGTTGGTTGTTGGGGGAACGGCTGTTCTGTGTCTGATAGATAATCTCATTTATAGTCGTTATGAAAACAATTTTCTGTATTTTGAAAATGATCGCATTTAAGCAACAAGAAGAAATGACTACAATATTATTATATATTTCTCCACATTTAAATAGACTAATCCACTAGAAACATCAGTTATATTCTTAAAGAGTGATATAATGTATTTAGGTATCACCTTCTACTCTACTCGTAGACCATGTGACATATATGACCTCTATGGCCTTTGTGACCTGTATGACCCACCGATGTGACCATTCTGATCTGTATGGCTCATATGATAAGACCCATATGACCTTTATCATCTATAATATCATATATAGTCTATTTGGTACTGATGACCTAAATTAACTTGACCTCAAAACCTTTGTATATTGATATTAAAGTAAAAATGAGAGTAGAGACAATAATGTGATATTTGAATTATCCTACTATCTAACCAAATGAAATAAATGCAATTTTGGCTTGGCTACACATGAGTTTTCACAATTTTTTTATATTTTCCGTATATTTATTCAAGTGCCTCCTTTCCGTACTCCAAGAAGGGAGGTTGGTTAAGAAAAATAGGATTTACAGAGCTCTTTTCACTGTACAATTATTAAAATGTATGTTAAAAACATGCATTTTACCTATATTTATAGTTACCCCTTTCAAGTCCCTCAACCCCCCAACAAAATACGTTAAAAACCTTTGTCTTTGCAGACTCTATTAGGTTGTATACAGGGTTTGTCCGGAAAGTAATGTCAGTGAGCTTTGAAAAATTGTTTTTATTGGTTCTATGTGTACAAATCTTTAGAAACTTTCAAAATACATTCCTCCTGCGTCCACACATCGGTTCCCAGCGGGTCTTCCACGCATCAGAGCCGCACGGTAGTCGTTTTCCGGAATCGCCTTTAAAGCGTCGGTGCAAGCCTTCTGAATGTTTTTCACTGACCCAAATTCTGTCCTTTCATTGGGGTTTTGAGGCGCGGAAACAGAAAAAGTCTGGGGGGGGGGCATCACCGGGGCTGTAGGGAGGCTGGGAACAACGGTGATGCCTGCCTTGACGAGGTAATCGGCCACGAGGAAGCAGGTGTGCGAAGGCGCATTGTCGTGAAGCTTCCAGGATTTTGAGATATCTGGGCGGACGCGATTCACCCTGCGTTTCAGCCGCTTCAGCACCTCGACGTAAAACTTTCTGGTTACGGTTGTCCCCTGCGGAATGAACTCATGATGGACTAATCCCCGGCAATCGAAAAAGACAATCAGCATTGTCTTGATCTTTGACACTGGACATCCTGGCCTACTTGGGGCGAGGGAAGTTCGACGTGTGCCATTCCGCACTTTGCCTCTTCGTCTCCGGATCGTATTCAAAGACCCAACTTTCGTCTCCGGTAATGACGTCATCAAGGAAAGCGGGGTTGTCTTCGCAGGTGTCCAAAGTTCTTGGCAGGTTTCGACGCGCCTCGCTTTTTGATCGTCCGTTAGCACTTTTGGCACGAGCTTCGCGCACACCTTCCTCACTCCTAAAGACTCCGACACAATTTCGTGAACAATGGTTTTCGTAATGTCTAATGTTTCCTGGAAATTAAACGGACACTTAGACGACGGTCAGTGTTCAACAAGTCATGCACACGTTTCATATTGTCGTCGGAACTGGAGGTTGAGTGGCCTGTGTAGCGGTTCTCGTCGTTGACATCTTCCCGACCTTCTGCGAAGGCCTTGGCCACGGAAAATTTGCCTGTCCGAAAGACAATCGACGCCGAAAGCTTTCTTCAACATTGGAATGGTTTCCGCAGCACTTTCTTCTCCGGTTTCACACAAAACTTGATCGCCATCCGTTGCTCAAGCGAACGTTGCATTTTTTCTTGCACCGAGTCACTGTAACGACTCCTCAAAGAACGAGTGATGAGACCGCTACAACGACCGGTAGCCAACTGACGCTTGTTGGATCTTGTTGCCAGATCCCCCCACCACAATCCCAGCACGTAAAGCGCAGGCTGGTGCGTGCAGTCTCGAGAAAAAAATTCACTGACATTACTTTCCGGACAAACCCTGTATGTGTCTCAAGTTCGATGTGCATATGGCACCGTTTGGGAATTACTTATAAAAAAAAGGACAAAGTATATTACCCTCATTGATCCGCCAATCCCCTAACGGATTAGGCTCAAAATCTAATCAGCTCCAAACCGTATCACATTGTTTCAACATTTCAAGTTGATATCTTAACACATTTTCGAGTTACATACAGTAAGAAGGATAACAAATAGAATAGACAGATAGAAAATGTGTTTTCACTTAAATTTAAAACCTCAACGTTTCAGAACGTTTTAAGTCTATTTAGCTAATACAAATTTTTAATTATTTTTTTAATGAATACATTTCCTCCTCACTATGTAGATTATGTACTACCTAAGGACAGTTGTTTATCCCACAAATAAATACACTGCCGGGTGAATATATTCACCAGGCTTTGGATTAAATGGAACAATCAGCTGATATCAAGGTTTATAGTAAATGTGGAATAAGTGCTTCAACAACATTTCGAATGATGCAAATCGCATATGGTGATGACTTATTCCGATGTGTTTAAGTGATTTTATCACTTCAACTATCAATATCTACTATCTATAACTGTGCTCCGTGATTAACAATCACTGTAACATTCTACAACCTTCTTCGTCGTCCATAATCAAGTAGATTTTGGCCATAATCGTGTTACTGTTTGTTAGGAAGTTATAGGAGAAATATTACTACAGTATAAATATGCCATCAAATGCGTTTTTTAAGGTTAAAAGTTTCTTTATTTATTCATTCAAGAAGGTTGGTTAACAATGTTCTTGAAATGCTTACGTAAATTAAGTATTGTGAAGGCATTTCATGATCTAAAAGATTAAGAGGCTTAGGAACTGTCTCGTGCTTCGTATTACTAACTGGAATGATTTAGAGATATAGAAACGCTGAGTCTGAAAGACATCGTACTGTCAATGCCAAATATTAAAGTTTGTTAATATTTGGTTGTTATATTTGTGGCGTTGGTTTTAACATCACATAGTTGCTCCCACTGACAAAGTTGTGAATCTTGGATTTAATCCACAAATAAGTTTATTATATTGTATATGATCTATGGGACGTAACTGTATCACAGTGATTGTCACGTAGGCTAGTTGATTTTAATAAAATGATTTATTAGATAAATTCTGCAATTATTAAATAAATATACTGCAATATTTAAATTAATTTTAAATGTTATAGATAGGCCTGTTAACAGCAATGATGACATGAATGCAAGCAAAGTTGGTTGGTGCTCCACTACAGTGCCATAGTAAAAACTAATGATGTCCTAGGGGTGTTTGTAAACGTGGCATATGATATTAATATTTCCATCGAGTCTGATGAAGCAGTGGGGTGTTACACTAGGAGTGGATCAATTTAAAATTTACAAGTCTCTGTTTGTGTCTTGAAGGTACTCAAAAACTTCAACTTGCAATTTGTTTTTTTGTGTTCGTTATGAACAGCAAAAAAAAAACAAAGGGTTCTCTTCTTCCAACATCTTCAAATTAAGAAAAAAGTATCTTCCACATTAATTTATTTAATTATTGATTTTCCACAAGTTTCCATTTTAAACTCCTTTCAAAAATATACTTTCTTACTTCTTTGAGTATCTTAGACACTTTTAAGTGACTAAGATACAAAATACTTTCACAATATATCTAGGACACAATATTTTAGATACTAAAACTATCTAAATCTTTGAAAATACATTTCTCCTTAAAAAACACAATATATAGATATCTATTGTTTCACTTTGATGAAAATAGGTCCATAGGCTCAGGAACAGAGCTGGTAGTTTCTTAAGGGAGAAATGTATTTTTCAAAGATTTAGATATTATCTAAAAGTATTTAGATAGTTAATATTATCTAATATTATCCTGACATTTTAATAAATTTTCAAAGGGTGGCCCATCAGATGGTTCCTTTTTAAAATTGCTATTAAAACTACATCATTGAATTCAAGAAAGTATGCCTTCCCATTATTTATGAAAAACAATTTCAGTTCAATGATCGCCGCGGCTGGCTTGGCAGTGGTTCATTCTTTTCACCCAATTCTGCAGTACATTTTCATTATTTGTTGCTCTATTGCACGAATAACTCGATTGATGTTTCAGTGCGTCAATTTTTTTTGTGGATCGTTGGAGTAACAACGGTCCTTAACATGTCCCCATAAAAATAGTCCAACGGTGTTAAATCGCAGCTGCGCGATGGCCAATTAATGTATCCAAAACGGCTGATAACACGGTTACCGAATTTAGTGTGCAAAAGATCGATTGTTTCACGGCTTGTGTGACACGTTGCTCCATCCTGCTGGAACCAAAGCTTGTCCAAGACCAAATCGTCCAATCGCGGCCAAAAAAAATTAGTTAACATGTCTCTGTAACGCATTCCATTTACTGTAACGCTGTTACCATACCAAGAAGTACGGACCAATGATGCCACCATTTCAAAACCCACACCAAACAGTCAGACTTGCAGGATGCATTGGCTTCTCTATAATTATGTGTGGATTTTCGTAGGTAGGATTTTCGAACCCCAAATCCTACAGTTCTGTTTAGTAACATGTTCTCCAAGATGAAAATGAGCTTCGTTCGAAAAAATGATTTTTCGATTGAAATCGGCGTCATTTTCAAACTCATTTAGAGCTCACACGGAGAAGCGATAACGAAGTGGATGGTCATTTTTCTTTACTTCTTGAGTAAGTTGCAATTTGTAAGCAAATAATCCGAGGTATTTATGCAATATTCTGCTCAGAGAATTGCGACTGACATTAAGTTGTTGTGCTCTGTGACGAGTTGACAGCATCAATTCTTTCCCGCAGTGCGCACCGGATAAGCATGTGGATGACTTCGTTATCCATAAGCCTGCCAGTTTCACGAACTTTCCTTAAGAACTTTCTTACACCAAGCGCTGACGGAGCTTCATTTCAACCAAAAATTGTTTTCAATTTTCTCACTGTTTCTGCAACACAGCATTCATTTTGGAAATAATTTTTCAATATTTCCCAATGTTATTCAAGCGTAAAACGTTATTCAAGCATTTCTTACAGCAGAGGTTAGACACCACATATATGTCAAATGTCAAGCGCGTCAGTGTTGGCAATGTAGAAATAACACTCAGTTTAAAATGAAATCAATAGATGGCCCACCCTTTAGGTTTACAATATTATAGGTATATTTATTTAATTAAAGGGTGGCATATTATATTAAGAATTTTTTTTATATCATTTCAGAACAGTAATGATTCAAGTTCGGAAATTTGTGCTACAACGCAGGGCTCGACACTCGTATTTTTAAGCAAATTGTAAGATATACACGAATATTTCTTACCCCTGCATACCCACGCCACTGACCTATCCTTCCCAATGTCCCCAAACTCACGTCTGCTCGGTAGTCACACGCGGGAAAGCTGGACAGGTAATTCAGTTTTACATACGGTAATCAGGGATTCCGAACTCTAGTAATGATATACATTACGGAAAAACATATACACAAAAAGTTTACATACCGTAATATTATAAATATCATAAACTGAGCTGCTATTTTTTTGTCACAAAACAAAAAGATAGAAGTGGAAATTATCTTAATTAATCGTTAATATCCTGGATTAGATATGTATCTGGTTAGATTATCCTAAATATCACATGTTAAATTTGTAGCTTAGTATTTAGGAGAATTAGTTATCAATACTTACAATAATTAGTGTTAAAAGGCGAAAAATAACAAAGAGTATCTGAATATTCAAGTAGTTATCGATTCCCAGGCGAATGTTTTACATAATGTATTATCTGCAATCCGAATATATAATCAGGATTGTCATGTAATATGGCTGTACTGACGACGACCGTATGTGTCCATCTGTATAAACTATCCAAATCAACATTTCATAATCACATTGATATGCAGTACAATGTTTTGAATTATCAGTAACAAGGATAATGGCTCTGGAGAGCAGTATTAAGTGGAATATAGAAGTGACTAAAGTCTGAAATAAAGCGACAAGGTCTCTTCGAAGGTTTTTCTCCGGAAACTTTCGGATACATTTGTGGTTATATATTTAAATAAATAAAATGACAGTCAGATAACCTAAATTACTTTATTTTCACCACTGTGTAACGTTGCGGAACACTAACACACCCTCATAATAAAAGTAGTTATATTCAACCAGTTGTATTTACTCATAATCTTAGATTACAGCTTGTCTATGGGAAGTTGCTCAAGAAATACCGTTTTCTTACAATATATACGTACAGTATATACTAAAATTAAAAATAGAGAGAAAAATATTGAGTTATATTGAACTGGACATATAAAGGATGCTTTAGTTTTCCTGTACATGTAACCAAAATGTCAAATTCTTCATCTTATTGCACACCATATCATATGAGTGCAAGTCACAACCATACTGCTTGTTTGATATTTATAGGTATACCCAATTTTCTTGAGATCAGAAGTGAAATGAAGTGCAGTTTTATGGAGTGAAAATTCTAGTGTGAGTAACTGTGAATTTCATATTTAGGCAATCCATCCACCATATTACTCAGCATGGTATGTCATTTATGTTATAATGTCAATCGGTGTGACAATATTAAGAATGTATTTTTAGACTTAGACATATTAAAATGTTGATACTTAAGCGGACCCATCTTAATATTGCATCTAGAAATTCATAAGCTAAACATCCAGTCCAGTTCATAAAATCCTTTATCTTTGACAGACCCTATGCAACCCACATCAAGACAGTTAATCCTTCAGCCAGTGAGACAACTATAAATATCTTCACTAACCGAACGAAACAAAAAAAAAATGACGGAGGCTGCAGAGTTCATTCAAGACGCTTGGGAATTCAAATTTGGACTATTAATGGTCGTACCAGGGTATTACAAAAATAAGAATATTACAGTTAAATCGATGAACACCTACACAGATAGTACTAACAGGTAAGCAAAGCTGCTAAATAAACATAAAGTAATGTCGGGGTCAGTATCAGAATGTCATCAAGTACTAGTGGAAGCAACCAAATATAATAATACATCCGTGAGTTGGAGGCTAAAAGTCGTACACAATCCAAAGTCAATAATGAAGCTAACAAATTGGTTTTAAGGGCGGGGAAGTCTAAATATCTTTGGGCTCCAATTTGCCGTTTTCAGCGATGATCAAATGATTAAATGAAACACCCAAGAGAAATTCAGGAAGGTATGGAATGAAATGGACTGTCAGTTTGCTAGGGAAATTTATAATATCACAACGAGGATGTCGCAAATGACATATTTAACTATGCTAATGAAAACTTTTATACCTTATAATAAGTATCCTGACAGGAGTCCTCAAATACGGGATTTATAATATTCCCTAATAGAGCCCTCATTCTCCATGGCTACACTGAGGGAGCTTTCTTGGGTGACATCACAACCTTTTTGGAGAAATTGGGTGGTTGGAGTCAGAGCTCGGAAGGCTACTTATGGAGGATGGACAAGGTGATCATGTCCAACGGAACATAAGCGCTGTGACTTTTTGAGTCACACTCCATTAACTTCAAATTCCACGCGCCCCAAGGTGAACCTAGCGCCAGATTGGATTTATGTCGCCTGCCTGAAATTTGAGCCCAAACTGCTTAATACGGCCCTGATCAGAAGTCGAATTGTGCCTGCCAATGCCGATTAGTGATTAATGGACGGAAAATTAGAAGTGTGGCTGTTCAGACTTCGCCGTGTTAATATTTAAAACGACGCGCGTACGTGCTCAATCAAGGTCTATTTGGCATTTGATTCGGTTGGGCATGGCCTCGCAGCGAATGGAATTGATTACTGCAAAACTTCAACAAGTGGGTTTAAGCACATTTGCCGTGAGGACGCTTCAGCCTGATCAAACACAAACTAATTATGAATGGAACGGGAATCTTAACAACAAGAAAAATAGGTTTGCTATCTATTATCCAGATTAAAATTCGCTGACCCATGTCAAAACTGCTTCACACGCAAAAGCCCGCTTACATTTTGAGCTACTCATTGATATATGTACATTTTTGTGTATTAAAGTACGAAACCTCGTAAATTATTTTAGGTTAATTTCATAGGAGAAAAAGAAATTCGTTTTATATTTTATCTGTGTTACTTGTATTTTATTTTATTGTTTTAAGGAGGAAGGAAGGCGGAACGTAAGTTTAGGACTACGTTTTTTTAGTGATTTTTATAAATTATTTTAGAAAGAAAGGAATGTGTATAATATATTGACATTTTGAGAATATTTATACATACATTCAAACAAATTTTTTGAAGTATTTCCTCGAAAATATCATCAAGACATCAGCTGCCACCCATCAGAGGTCACCATCACTACCAGAGGTCACCATCTGCTGTTGAGCTGTTTGTGTACATCTGGAGGCCACGGTTTTTTATAATTTTTTTTTGCAGTAAAAAAATACTTTAAACAATGATATTACTCTAAATTTAGGTTCATAAACATAGAGCATAATTATATGAAGAAACATAGTTCAAAAAAAGTCGTTTCGAGAAAAAAGCGTTTGAAAAAAACATTACCTAATACAAGAAATTCAATTAATAACTATAGTAATGCAGTAATAAATTTATTTAACTACTTACTGGTTAATCAGCGATTCCAGCACCAAACAGCAATCTTCATTTTCATATCCTTTCATACCCATTCCAAATTCTTCTTCATATCCTTCCTTTTGAGCTTGCAACTATTTTTTTTATATATATGCGTTTTACATGCCACGCGCCCCAGCACTTAATGAGGGGCACTTAATTAATCGCTCATAACATCAAAACGAATTGAAATTTTTATTTGAACTTTTGGGAATATATTTTTTAATAGTTTTACTAACAATTTATGAAATAAAAAAATCAATCTTTTGAGTCGTGTAAACCTATTTCCCCTCAACCCATTAACGCCCAAACAGACACAATTTTATTAAACTAACTACAAATGTCACTAAAACATGAAATGACATAGGAAAAGTATAATTATAAACTCTAATTTACTTTTTATAACGAAAAAACGCCGCCATTTTGAATCTGCTATCATTGAAAATTGAAAATTTATTCAAATATATTCTGTGGTATTGTTTTGATTGAGGAAAATGACTGTGGATCAAGAAAAACTCACACCTCCCCTCCACAAACCGGAGTAGGTTAGAGTACTTTTTGGACTAAAAAAAATATATAAAAAAATGAATCCCCAAATTTTCAGTACTTTTCTCCATAAAGTCAGCCATATTTTTTTTTTTTCTAGAGTAATTAATCACAATTCGAAATCGAAAGATCACATCCGAAAACATTAGGATAAGTGGTTTTTATTGAGTGAATTCATTAATTTCCCTTCAAGATTGACGCTCCAAAAAGGACGAAAAATTGTGTCTGTTTGGGCGTTAATGGGTTAAATTAACATACCACAACAAATCAAATCCAAACTCTAATAAGTTTATAAAAATGTAGTAGACTTAGTGCTGTATTATAGATTTGTGAGGGTGTTGCACTTTAATCACCGACCGGAATCAAACGAAATTAAATCTTAAGATGCAGTTTTAAATATCGCCAGCAGCTTATGACTCGTGTATAAAAGTACATTATATTAAGCGAATGAAACTTTAACCGACTGCAGCGACTCGTGACGAATACATACAGTATTCTCGAGATTTCGTAAAAAAATGTTTTAGGTGATTGATTTTGCATATCCAAATTATTTTTCAAGTACTTTAGTTTTTTTTTCATGCAGGCGACCGAGTAGTAGGTCTTAAAAACTATACAGTCATAAAGTGTTATATCAGTTTAACTGAAATTTATAGCAAACAACGTACCTACATAGGCGAATAAGTGAATGGTTTATGAACTAACAACAGTATGAATGAATTAACAACAGTATAAACTAATTAGAGTGTAAGCAACAAACACTGTGAATGCAAACAGTGGGGAGCCTCCCCCAATTTAATACAAGTGGAGTTACAATTTATGGAAGAGGATAACCAAAATAAGGAACAAACAGATAAAAGAAGCACAGGGAAAGATTTGAGAAGCAGAGGGAAGGTATTCCTATATAGTGACACGGATATTAGTCCACATCACGTTTTTGTAGAAAATAAAGAAGGATTATTTAAAGGTAACCTGAACCCAATAAAAGTTGGAGAATTTTTTTCGAATGTAATCCTGAATTAGACAACAAAATTAAGAGTATGGAATAAGTAGGAAACAATAGGGTGAGAGTTACTTTTTTTGATATGAATTTAGCCAATAGCTTGATTAAGTCTAATACACTGTATACAAAAGACGATTTAGAAGCATATGTTCTAAACTTTATTCTTCACAGAAGAGAGGTAATCAGTTACAAAAAAAGTAATTAACGAAGTTAGTTCAGTTCAGTTAGTTAGTTCAGTTAAGTTAATCAGTCACAAAAGTAATTAACGAAGAAAGCTTTTCTTCATTTATTACTTTTTGTGTTTACCTCCATCGGAATTTAGACGTCAATTTATTTGCGATAAACTCGTGACAAACTTGTGTTCCAAAAACAGTGATTGTATCGACAAATTTCCATAAACTCACCATATCTGACTTAATTCTGCCACACCGGCGCAATAAAAAGTCATCACTGATGATTGATAGTTACATTACTATCTCAAAATGTTTAGAAATCATACACCAACAGCGCCTCAATTTACTGTTGACTATGAGGCATTCCATTACAAAATTTCCACCGCTTACATAAAGAGTGACTATTCAGGAAATCAACGAACTAATTTAATATTCGGAAATTATGTCAAGAGCAGATGTCATGCAAATGCTGGAGTTCACGAATAATTCAAATTACCGTATATAAATTCATGCAATCAAAGAAGCTATGAAATATGCGTACCAACTAGAAAATCAAAAAATTATATTTGCAGATAGCAAGAGCTCTGTAGATAAAATACGCATAGGTGTAACACGAAAATCCATGAACAACATATTATACACGGTGGAGACTTTAACTGGAATATATTCGCTAGCGGGGTGGTGAATGATTTTTCAAAAAATTCCCGAGACACATCAACTTTTAAATGTATTTACCTACATTTTGCAAGTAATATGAAAAATATAGCCCTTCAGGGGTGGCTGAAAACACCCTCGACATGATTTTTCAAATGCAACCCTATGGCTTGTGACCCTCATTGTAAAGCTGGTGGAAAGAGGAATCCAACGCACTGATCAAATTTTAATTTTTAGTATGTTTGTAGGGTTGCATACAATTAAAAAACGTAATTTTATAGTTTAATTTATTTTTAACGCAACAATTGCGTACTCAAAATGTGTGTTGTTTAGTTTTGGAATGTAAACCTTACTTTTCATATGTCCCCACAAAAAAATTCCAAGCAATTTTTTGCCACAACTGATATTTGTTATTTTTTGCTAGCGTTTTTACACGGCCGCAAAGAGTAATTTAGTTTGTATGCTGTATTCAGAGTTTGAAACGAAGTGTTATTTCAAATTGGTGAAAATGTCTTATTTAACTGAATCACTAGAAATCGAAATTTTGATGATGATTGGATATGGTGATAGGGCGCGAACTCAATGCGAAGTTGTTCGCTTGTTTCGAGAAAACGCATCCTGACTTGCCACCACTAAATCAAGGTACCATTAGTAAAATTGAGGCACAATATCAAGAGATGGGTCATGTCAGGAAAGTACCGAGTAAGAGGCAGGCTGTTGTTGATGACGACACGAAGTTGAATTTGTTGCTTGCTCTAGAAGAAAATCCAATCACTCCAGCCCGTCAACTGGCCCGTGATAGTAATATTAATCACAAAACAGTTTTAAAAATACTTAAATATGAGAAAAAATGCCCATATAAAATGCAAGCTGTTCAAGAGCTACTTGAAGATGATCCAGATCGACGAGTGGAATTTTGCAATTTATTGATGACTTGTATTGATCAAAACCAGTTATCTTTAGAGTGGATAGTTTTCTCTGACGAGGCTACTTTTACATTAAATGGGCACGTAAATCGCCAAAATTGTCGTTACTGGGCTGAAGAGAACCCCCATTGGATGAGGGAACTTCATACTCAGCCCCCACAGAAAACTAATGTGTGGGCCGGAATAATACAAGATAGAATTGTAGGACCATTTTTCTTTGATGACACTCTTAATGGAGCAAGATACTTGCGTTTACTCCAGCACGAACTAATGCCAGTGCTATGTCATTTATTTCCAAACCTCTTAAACCCTAACTTGACCGACGAGAGGTTATGGTTTCAGCAAGATGGGGCCCCACCACACTATGCTGCCATTGTTCGTCAGTATCTGGACAGAATTTTTCCCGGTAGGTGGATTGGGAGACGAGGTAATATTGAGTGGCCAGCAAGATCTCCAGATCTTACACCACTGGATTTCTTTTTTGTGGGGACATCTTAAAAGTAGGGTTTACATTCAGAAACCCAACAACATAGCAGATCTGCAGGAAAGAATAAGAGAGGAAATCGGAAAAATAACACCGCAAATGTTGCATAATGTAAGGGACGAAACCTACCACAGACTGGGATGCTGCCAACAAGTGAATGGTGCACATTTTGAACAATTGTTACGTTGAAAATAAATTTAATTTTTAAATTGTTTTAATTGTATGCAACCCTACAAACATACTAAAAATAAACATTTGATCAGTGCGTTGGATTCCTCTTTCCACCAGCTTTACAATGAGGGGTCACAAGCCATAGGGTTGCATTTGAAAAAAATCATGTCGAGGGTGGTTTCAGCCACCCCTGAAGGGCTATATTTTTAAATTACTTGCAAAATGTAGGTAAATACATTTAAAAGTTGACGTGTCTCGGGAATTTTTTGAAAAATCATTCACCACCCCGCTAGCGAATATATTCCAGTTAAAGTCTCCACCGTGTGTAGCATATATTATTGGTATAGTACAAAAAACATTTTTTTTGAGAATAAAAAAACTATGTAGAGATTGTATGGATAAAAGGACATGCCGGAATAGAAAATAATGAAAGGGTTAATCTTCTCGCAAAAATGGCTACGACGTCTGAAATATAAATAATCGGAAATATCGTTCCATTAATGGACCTATACTTTGCTCACAAACAAAAAATTAAAAACAAACATGGCAAGAAAAACATAACAACACTCCAACAGGACTCGCATATAAACAGATTAAACCACATACAACAACATGAACCTGGTTTCATACTTTTTACATACATTTTACAAACATACTGGAAATTTTATTCAAACTTTAGCTGGAATCAGGTCAAACCATGCGCTGTACCCAGAATACAAATTTAATCTGTCCTTGGTAGAAAGCCTGTGGCGATCATAACATATCATGTCCACATTCCCAGCAAGGAATAGATTTATTGTACAGCGCCTTCAGAAGAGAAGGTTTGACACCTCCAAAACATATCGTCACTATTAGCATCTAACAATAGCATTTTATTATTCATTATATAATTATATTCAAAAAAGTAAAATAAGACAAACTGGAATATACACTCGTAGAGCTATACCCGTTATAGTGGCGTATATTCTTTCTTCCATATTAAGTTTTACACATAGGATTGTATAAATATATAGATATATCATTGACTGCTTTAGGGAAAAAAGAATAGGTACACTATTATAATATTATACTCCATCCAATACTCCAATACTCCAATTTACAATAAACTAATTGGATGCTGAAAAAAATATACTATAGAAAAAGAAGAATAGAAAATAGAAAAAAAACTAAACTATAGAAAATAAAGAAACTCGGAAAATAAAAAAACTATTTTTAAAAGAATAGTTTTGAAAAAACTGTTAAAAAATGATATTAGAACAAAAAAAACGCAAAAAAAATAAGCAAGCAATAGTAAAGAGTTACTTAAAAATCGTAATAGAATTCGAAACGATCATATACCATGATGATAATTCCTCATATAACACATGAAGATACGACATTGAAAAATAATACGTACAAAGTTTAACATTCATAGACAATTCAATTGATCTCAACAAGCACAGTTTTTATTACCTATAACATATATATGCATATTACCATAAAGTAATATAGTTTAAAAGTCAATTTGCCGATGAATATACTGAACCACTAGGTTTTAAATTCATTTATTTCCCATTACATTAATAAAAGTCATATCCTAGATGTTCGTTATACTAAGTTCTCAGTTCATACAGTATACAAGTTCATTACACTGAGTTTCTTTATCGTTTGTATTGTTTATTCAGCACTGCTAAGATACAAGTCAGAGTTGGGCAGAATATGACTAAATGACTAATGACTAAAGTAACGGTAAATAAGTACACGTGAATAACGAAAAATATGATATTTTCGCTATTGCTAACCGATGTAGTGATCTGTACACACCTAATGGAACGTCCCTGTCATGCTTGCATTACTTTTCAATATGTTTTAGTTAACTACTTTTTTAATACTGGTTTTTTTATTTTTTAACTATTTTGGGTTTTTATAATTTATTTGTATTTTTCAATTCGTAGTTTTTTTACAACTTCGTTCTTTACACTTTATTTCATTTTTTTTTTTTTGTTGTGATTAGTCATGGCTGATAACTAATGATTGATGGTTACTCGTGATTAATGGCTACTGACTGGCGGTTAGTCGTGACTAATGAATAATGACTAATTTAATCATGAGTGATTTCCGTGACTAATGATTAAATTAGTCATTAATCATTGTTGTTATGATTAATGAATAAATTAGTCATTAGTCGCTTTTGTTCATGACTGATGACTAAATTAGTCATTATTCATCAATCGACTAAAATTTTCCCCACTCTGATACAAGTATGGCCTACTATAAATTGCTGATGCGCTCTGTCAAATAGAACACCATATCAAGGACACACGCCTGACAACTAGCATTATGTGCAGGGGCTGTTCACTCTTATGAGCCTACCTGAAATGTGATATTTAGTATGAGACCAACTCTATAGATGGCGCAACCAGCTTAGTTAGTTATGTATAGTTGGTACTGTTAAAAAAAGAGATTAATAGTCCTGAAGAACTAGTTCAGTCCATGCGCCCAAATGTTTAATATTTATAATTTGCGTTATGTTTTTACGTCAATATTTATCTGAGCGTATCGATTGAATTGGTTCTAAGTAAACCAAAACAAACCTAAGTTTTGTAGTTTTGTGTTTAATTTGTTTCCATGTGTTAATTTATTTTGTGTTTTATTTGGTTATTGGGTATTATATATTCTTATTTGAGACAGAAATTAGTTGAGTTAATATTACATTAAAAGAAGGAGAACTAGAACTGGTACCAGATGTGTTATAAATGAAACTTCATGTAAAGAAAGTTATGCCTTTACTTTTTTTAGTTTATATAAATGGCTAGTTGGAAATAATTTATACTTAAATGTGACTGTGTCTTGTGTATAAATGTGATTGTGAATGCGTATAAATGTGGTTGTGAATAAAGGAATCTAACATCTAAAACAATTGATTTTGGTATTTAATGGTTTCAATATCTGAAATATCCTCCCTTTTTCATCACAGCATGTCTTTAACATTTATTTTTTAGGCATTATTTCTAATGTCGGAAGAACGGTTTCAAATACAGTTGTGGACTTTTTAGGTGTTCCTTTTTATGGACGAAACGTATATATATTATATGACAAGAATAGCAAAATCATATTTAGTTTATCCTAGATAAGGATAAAAAACTTTATGTAACCAAGTATGATAATGTTATTCTTATATACATACGTTTTGTCCATAATGGAACTCTTAAAGAGTCCGCAAACTGTATTTTATTTTTGAATATTTTTTTTGAATATAGCGCCATCCGCTATATTAGTTAAAATTAGTTTGAGACCAATTCAAGAGATGGCGCTTCACGGTTTCATTTAATTATATGATAGAGTTCCATCTATCTCTTCTTTTATCTATGATTATGTGTTATTGTGTTAATTTTATTTTTTACGCGTATTGTATTTATTTTTCAACTTTTACAACTTTTTGTATCAACAGTGTTTTTGGTTCTTCGAGAAGAATGATAATTTCCATACATATCCATCCAGAAAGACGGGAAGGTTTACATTTTGATGGTTATTGTTTATGTGAGTAAAATATATCACTAGCAACAAAACGGCCCAGCATCCACAGCATTAACATTATTTGGCGCATTGTCCGTATGTCAAGAATCCCAATTATTAAAATTAATGTCTTATTTTGTAATCAACAATAGTCCATAAGTGGCATCTCGTTTCATCAGTCGTCACACACTTTCCTAAAGGCTGACCAAAAACTGCACGGTTTTTCCGGCCGAGGAATCCTCACTTCAATAATTAGTTACTCTGACCACCTTTTTTCTACTCCTTAAATATAGAGAACATCCAAAAAAAACGTCATCAAAGTTGGCCAAGAAAAAAAGACGTATTTCTATTCTTATTCGAATTTATAACCTTATTTACTTGTCAAAACTGTTACATCATATGACAGCCATTGTTTATTTTATAAATTGTGACAGTTACTTGTCAAAAGTTTGACACAACCGAAAAGCTTAGACATGACTGCTATTTCTATCTCTCTCGTTCATAGCCAGAGTTGATGACGTTTTTTTTGATGTCTCCATATAATGAGAATAAATAAATGTAATCATTTTCGTTCATTATTTCGTCACTAGATTCTTCTGAACGAACGTCGGTGATTTGTGCCCTCCAGTGTGCCTACGAGATACTTTTTTTGTTGTTGTACGTCTTCAGATATATCACACTGATGAGACCTAATTAGGTCGAAATCCGGATCTACGATTTATGACGGTGAATTGTTTTCATTCCACTTTCGCTTAACTGATCTACCGTTAGTAGTGTGCTCTCGGGAACAATATCTAATGGTTGATGACCTTGTCAGACCCATCGGAATATGTCCAGTCCCATTTAAGTAGACTAGAGGGCGGTCCCTCTATGTCACCCGTACTTAAATACTTATTTGTAAAGTTAGCAGAAAACGAGTCGCACCACAGAGGCGTATTAGCCTAGGAAAGATAGCCACAACAGGTCCAATTTTTCAAAAAATTCCTCAAGCGTTAAAAAAATAATAATAATTAAGTAAAAAATAGTGCAATTTGAGTGCACTAGTCTTGGATCAAATCGGTTTGTAGGACCATAACCAAAGAAATTCATAAACGTGTGAAAACCCGGTTGTTTCACTTTTTAAGTACCAAAAAAAGTATGTCAGAAAAACAAAAAATAGCACGTTATAGCGCTTAAAAAGACGAAGAAAATCAGTTTTTAAAAATTAAAATCGGTTCACAACTTTTTGCGACAAAAAAAAAACCTTCGAAAATTGCTCTTTCTTTTCCTATCTAATTACTCGGCCTACGAAAGTTGCAGGGACTTCTGCGAGTGACCAAATTGTAGCTATTTTTGGCGACTACTTACAGTAAAAATTTTATAAAAAAATATTTATAACTTTTGGAGCAATGTGAAAAAAATGTAAAAAAAGGTGTTTTCGAAATATGGCCCGACAATTGTCAATAACAGTCCAACGGTAATTTTTCAAAGTGCATTTGGTTCGTGAAGAGGTGCTCTATAATCATACAATGGACCAAGTTTGTCAAATTTGAGTATCTCAAAAACGACATTGAAAACGGGGCTGTTTTGCGTTTCGGGCACTCGGGCGCTCGAGCGAAGGGGAAAGGCCGCATGGTGGGGGAACTGCTGCGCGGGGACGCGACTGCTTTCGTGCGCGCACGTAGGACTGTTTTTGTCAATTGCCGGGCCATTTTTCGAAAACACCTTTTTACACTTTTTCAAATTGTGCCAAAAGTTATAAATATTTTTTTGATAAAGCACTTTTACTGTAACTAGTCGCTAAAAAAAGCTACAATTTCATCACTCACACGCGGAAGTCCCTACGACTTTCGTAGGCCGAGTAATTAGATAGTAAAAAAAAAAACAATTTTCGAAGGTTTTTATTTTCTTTTTTGCAAAAAGTAGTGAACGGATTTTAATTTTTTAAAAACTGATTTTCTTGCTTCTTTTTAAGCGCTATAACGTGCTGTTTTTTGTTTTTCTGAAATTTGTTTGTTGTTCTCTGTTTGTTGAAATCTGTTTGATTTGATCCAAAACTAGTGCACTCAAATTGCACTATTTTTTACATAATTATAATTTTTTTAATGCTTGACGAATTTTGTCTTATCTTTCCTAGGCTATATGCATCATAAGTGTAATGTACAAAAGTAACTAATAGCCTCTCACACGTTTGCCATATTTTACTATGAAATTATAGTTCACTATTAGGATTATACAGGACACAGGAGCACTGAAATCGAATTAAATTAAGGTAAACTTTGCCTTTGTCTATGTGTCGCGTCGCCATAAGCCAACCTTACTTATTTGGGTCAGAATGCAAATACCAAAAAAAAAAAAAAAAATACATATATAAATAAGTACTCACAGTTTATGTCCCAATAAATAAAAGGACCCAAATTGATAAATAATTAAGTTTAGTAATGTTCTTTTATTTTTTAATTTTATAGTAGCGCCGTCTAAATTTTGGGAGAAAGTTGAAAGGATTTGATTTAATAACTGAAACCTCATTTAAGAATAACGATTTTGCATCGCAAATCTACTAATAGCGGTTAGGTTAAAATTATTAGTCAGAACTACAACCTTTTGACTGATAAATACGGACTAAATAAATGTCTTGATAATCCGTAAATTCTCGCAGTTTTGATATATTCATATACAAGCAATTGTAAGAAAAAACCGTAGACATAGGCGTGTTTTACTGCGATAAACATCCCAAATTAATCTTTACCAATACATCAAAAGCGACATCAGTGAATAATAAGAAATAATCAATGGTCATACTAGTCAAATAGGTACATCATCACTCACCTAAACAACTCGAGAAGTGATATCTCGTGAATGCGCTTATTAACACCTATGAAAAATAAACACAATAAGTGTCTAGCTCGCATTTTTTGGGTGTGTTTGTTTAATTTGTAGGAATTACGAATAATAACATGTCCCTATCATCCCCTACTTTCTATAGCGTGGTGCCTGAACATATGTCTCAACATCTTTCAACTTTTCAACAACACAACAACAAGTTTGACTATGAGATTCTGTCACAATCTCCACAACAACAACTAGTCACTGCTTTGTCTCTGCCTGGCTCAAACCCATCTCCGTATGGCGCAGCCCAGGAGGTTGCAGTCAAGGCCGATATCAACTCCAGCGCCCATATCCCCGCAGCACACCATCCCAGGGGTAAAAAAACTCATTGCATCTCGCTGGTTCAAACACAGCAACCAACATTATGCACCGGTGCTGCCGTTGGCTCAAACACAGCAACCAACCATGCACGACCTGACAATGCTGCCCTTTTCACTACGAGACACATGATTCAGTACCACAAAGCTCGTGGCCTTTTATTACAAACAATATTTACTTAGTTTACTGATTCCTTCTGTAAGTTCTTGTTACTTTTCTTGCAATTACTTTAAACTGATTACTGACATGAATCCTTTCTAGCTACGTTTACGAGAAGACACTTAGTGAGAAAACTCACCTGTAATTAACAACAAAACACAAGCACATTCACAATAACTTTTTCTCACTTCGACTAAGACCAAAAATGATCCAACTGTAAAAATGCTAGATCGTATTCTCTTTGTGTTCGACGTTGGTAACTGATATCGGCTATATTATAAACATATAAACAATCTTGCGCCAGTATTTCGGCATCGCCCAGCAGAGCTATTTATTGATAGACTAAATAGGCAATAATCGAATTATACAGGGACTTACTTTTACACAATACATAAATTTAGCTGACAGTCGAAGGCGAAACCCTATCTTCCAGTTGATAGCACACAGAAAGAATTTCTCAGAGAGGAATACAATTTGCATTCTAATCAGCACCTAAAGTTTTGCGATACTCTTTGTGTTCAGATTCCAAGATCGTATTTCAGTTTTCCGATGCAAAAGATAATGAGAACAATAAAAAATAAAAAAAACCCGTTGAAAGTCGGAGAAACGCCTTTATCGGAGGTAGACCATTAGAAACAGGGATATTATTTGTGGTATTGTCGATCTCAGAAGAAAAAAAATCACAGATCTTGCATCTTACGTAGGCGTATTGAAAATGCCAGACACAACTGGTAGAAATTAAATCTAAAGTAAATTTAATAAAAAAATAAAACACAGTTTGGTTGTTACGATTTTTGGCGGTTTGACCCTGAAGGTCTTGTCGTTTTAAACGGGTTATCTTGCATGTGATATTCAGTCAGGTTTGCTATTTCTTTGCCGTGCATATCCTAACAAAAATGTTTTCGATTAGTAAGTTGATCGTCATCATGTGCCTTTACAATGGCCTTGCTGCCGTGGACTACCTGCAGTGTACTGAGAATGTAGAATGTAGATACAGTTGCGATGAATTTGGCCCGTCGCACAGTGGGTTCGGAAAATCCTGGCCAAAAATCGAGAAAGGTAGAAAATTTGTCAAACTATATCGAATTTAATGTTTTTTGGGTCGCTGATTTCAAATTTGTACTTTATATTTAAAAAAAATAAAATGGCGTCCCGAAAGTAACCGCTTTTTGCGATAAAAGCACGTTTTAAAAATCCAAATTAGAGTATTCATATTTTCTGTAAATAAGATTTTAATTTAATACTCTCCTCGAAAGGGAAACAAAATGGCGGACCGGCAGCAACTGCATGTAACCATTTTTCGCGATAAAAGGTACTTATGTAAACACTCGAAAAATATTAAATTAATTTATTTTAACTTTACAAAACGTTTATATGGAAAAAATAGGAGTAATAGAAATTTGCGTCTTAAAATCTACACTGTTCGATCTGAAGTGCCTAATTTCCATATTCGTCTCTAACATATCGATTTCAATGTTTATAAACACCGTTGGGAACAACGACGACATCATCCAATAGTTTGTTATTCTTTCCTAGCGTAAGGCGCGACGACCCAACCTACACGCTTTCTTATGAGAGCAGCATATCTTCCGTTCTGCGGTCAGCTGGTCGACAGCACCTTCACATTCGGCCTTCCTGACTGGATGATGTTCGTCCTATAGAAACAATACATGAACATAGAGTACATGAAATAACCAACAGACAGGGAAAATTATTTTCCCGACAGCGTCATTTTACCCAGGGATATCAACCCCGACAACAAGTTAACAGAAATGCTCAGAAACGTCAAGCTTCGACAGCAAATTTAAACAGAAATGCTCAGAAGCGTCAAGCTTCGACAGCAACATTAAATCAGAAATGCTCAGAAGCGACAAGCTTCGACAGCAAAATTTATCAGAAATGCTCAGAAGCGTCAAGCTTCGACAGCGAAATTAAACAGAAATGCTCAGAAGCGTCAAGCTTCGACAGCAAAATTTATCAGAAATGCTCAGAAGCGACAAGCTTCGACAGCAAAATTGAATCAGAAATGCTCGGAAGCGACAAGCTTCGACAGTGAAATTAAACAGAAATGCTCAGGAAGCGTCAAGCTTCGACAGCAAAATTTTTATTACCTTCTCCAACAATGTCAGAAGTCCAGGGAGAGTTTTATCGACTGTATTTACTGGATACCATCTGGCGTCACCCATTTTTTTATATGCTCGGTAGCATATACTCCAACATAAGGGATCCTAGATCTGGTCGAGCCTGGGATTTCCCTTACCTCGTACCTATCGTTTCCAAGGTACTGAGTAATTTTGAAAGGTCCCTTCCATTTTGGAACCAATTTCCTTTTGCCCCTGAACTAACTATGGATGATATTTTTACCAATACTAACTCTCCGACAGAAAAAGATATTGGGTCAGCTCTATGAGCATCAAAAACTTTGCTTTTGGTGAGATTGTACCACCTTTAGTTTTTCGTTTACTTTGTTCCTCAGTGCAGTAACATCTACATCAGGAGAGTCTACTGTGCCAAAATTATGCGATTCGATCGATATCCTAATAAAACCTCAGATGGGGTAGTATCGATGGCTCTATTGATGGTATTAATTCCTAACTGTATGTTTGGAAATATTTTCATCCCATTCATCATCATGCTTATCAGCCCCCATTGTAGCTAATGCGTTCAATATAGTTTTATTGTATCTTTCTACCTGACCGTTGCCACGAGGCATACCTACAGCATTAAGATGATGTTGAATATTCCGCTCTCTACAAAATTCTTGAAACTTTTTTGATACAAAGGCTTTACCTCTATCAGTGACTATACGCTTAGGAACCCCGAAAATTTGAATAACAGACATAAGTTCGTCGACTACATACCTGGCTTTGGTATTACGGACATTTCACAAAACAGAATTTTGTGAAGGCGTCGATTACGTTTAGCACATAGCAGTTTCCCTGCTTGCTCCCGCGTCATTGGACCTAAATGGTCAACATGAATCGTGTGGAAAGGACGCGGGGATTTTGGAATGGGATGCAGGTAATCATGTCGTTTACCAGCCGGTGTTTTGACATACATGCAGTTTATGCAAGCCTGAACGTACTTCTTAATAAACTTTTTCTCATTTTGGGAAACCAAAACTTATTAGCGATTCGTTCATAAGTTTTATCAAATGCAAAATGTCCTATGTCATCATGATTAAATCTTAACACCTGCCACCTGCAAGCCTTGGGAAGCACTGCTCGATTGCCCTGGTCTGTTTTTCGATACACTTTTCCTTTTCGTAACTCATAGTTTATAAATATATCTCTATTTACGTGGCGCTCTCGGATTGAAGGATTCTTTTATGTTACCCTGACATCCGGACTTGCCTCTTGAACTGCTAAGACCCAATCATCATCAGTTAGTAATGTTACGTATATTCCTCGATGACTATCTAATACTGGGTTCCGACTTAAAGCATCGATATGAGCCATTTGATTTCCTGGCCGATGATGGATTTCAAAGTCGTATTCCTGAAGATCAAGAATCCAACGACCAATTCTTCTATTTAAATCTTTTTTGCGATTGCACTTTTGACAGCAATACAGTCAGTATATATTTTTAAGTGGATTCCAATTAAATAATGTCTGAACCTTTTTACCGACTGAACTATGGCGAGTGCTTCCAATTCGAAGGAATGATATTTTTGCTCTGTTGGAGAAGTGGTTCTGCTCCAGAGTAGCAGCCAACCACCTTCTCCTTTCCCTCATCGAGTTGCACCAACATTCCAGCAAGTCCTACTCGACTTGCGTCGGTGTAAAGAATCGTCTCCTTCTGGGCATTATAAAGAGTCAAAATAGGAGATTGGACCAAGAATTGTTTGAGTTGCTCATATGATTTCTGTTGAGCCGTAGACCACGACCATGCTGTTTCTTTTTTTAAAAGAGTGGTAAGTGGTTTGCTTACAGAGGCAAACTGGTACAAACTTTCTAAAATGACCGACCAAACCCAAAAATTGTCGGACCTGGTGAACATCTTTCGGAATGGCGATATCATTAATTGCTCTTAACTTCGTAGGACTTGGACTGATTTGTCCCTCATGGATAACGTAGCCCAAATATTCAATTTTGTCCTGCAGGAAATAGCATTTTTCAATATTCAGACTAACACCATGATCCTGCAATCGTTTAAGTACGATTTGTAAAGTCTCCAAACCTTCTGTTAAGGTTCTTGATGGAATTAATATGTCGTCTAAATATACCAGCACCGTGTTATAGCGGAGTTCACCTAGCACTTGATCTATTGCCCTCTGGAATACATAGGGAGCGTTCTTAAGCCCAAATGGAACCTTTAAATACTCAAATTTTCCCTTCGGGGGTACAACAAAGCTGTATATGGAATTGAGTCTTCTGACATCTTTACCTGGTGATATCCAGATCGGCAGTCCAAGGATGGTAAAATATTTTGGACCAGCTAACCGATCTATTAGATCTTCAATGATAGGTAAAGGATAAGTCTCAGTCACCGTAACTTTATTTATAGCTCGATAGTCCACACAGAGTCGTTGTTGACCTGTCTTCTTTTTGACCATAATGACTGGACTAGCAAAAGGTGACTGTGAATGTCGGATTATGCCTCGCCTTCAGTAGATCGATGACTAATCCCCGTAAGACCTGTTTTTCAGAATCTGACAATCGATACGGACGTTGAACTATTGGTTGATCTACCGTAAGCTTTATTGTCATTTCTGCATCACGAATAGTACCCAACCCGGAATTATTGGATGGGAAAACACAAAGAATACTGTTCAATTATATCTCGTAATTGTTCCTGAACATCTTTACTTTCAACCCCAGTTTTGATTAACGCACTCGGTTGCATTTGTAGTGCATTTACCTGATTGACCGTACTAAAACGTAATTCATTTCCAACCCGACAATACTTAAGGCGAGAATCTTCTGTGAAATTTTGCCCGATCACTAAATCGATACCGGGTATGCACTTCTCTAGTACCATAAAGTCAATATTTAGTTCTACAGAATCAATGTTCACGCGACACGTTGTTTTAGTCTTTACAGCGAGTTCAAACCCACCAAAAACTGTAAGTGTAATGTTTTCAGAAAGTTCACTTAGCTTTAATCCTAGTCGTTTTGCGAGTTCGAAGGTAATAATTGAACATTCGCTACCAAAATCAATGAAACATTGAGTAGAAATTCCGTTAATTAGCACAGTTTTTATAAAATTTGTTTTTGTTATCACCTTGGGAAATTAAAAACACTTGTTTATTATTTTTAGGTTGATTACTTTTGGCAGCAACTTCTTGGTTTCGTCTATTTTTCTTAAAAGAGTTTTCAATTGTATGTCCGTCTCGACGGCAATAATTGCAATGCAGTCTCGACTCACCCCGTATAATGTTCTGGGGACAATTATACTGTTTATGCCCTGGCCGCTTACATTTATAACATTTTAAAGAAACTTGAGACTTATTTTTATTGTCCGTCGCCTGTGGCCTTGCTTTCGAAGCAGCTTGAGTATTGCCCAAATTGTTTATGTTTGTATTAGTACACAGTTCCGTCATGATCGGTTCAGGCTTGTAAATAAACTGCTAGCTTGGCAGGATCATCGATATTTGCAGCTTTTACAGCAAATTTCGCGCTATGATTACCGAGACCGCCTACAATGAGGTTTACTTCATCCATGCCACTCAAATTTAACTGCATTTTTTTTATCAAAGCTAATTTTTCAAAACAATATTCGTACAAACTTTGATCAGATTTGGGTTTAAAATTGAACATTTCTGACATTAACAAATGTAAATCCCTCGCTGGTGGAAAAGTCTTTATAAGGAGAGTTTTCCACTCCGCCCAAGATTTCCTGGAATTGTCGACAAACTCTTATACCATTTTTCAGCGGGACCTTTCAGTTTATTAATAGCCAAATGACACGTATTTATGTCGTGCCACTGATAGACAGCAGCATGTTCATCAATGCGCATAATCCAGTCTTTCACATTATCAGTCAATGGATTAAATTCAGTTATATCGCTGTCCTTGACGGACATAGTAAACTTCGGTTTATAGTCATGCTTAAGAAAATTATAAATGTCTGTCAAACCTGAGCTAGTGGAGGGTGGTGGTAAATCAGGGGTGTATGATCGTTCACTACTCCTCGCATTTGCTTTTTTATTTTTCTTAACTGTCTGATGCCTGGAGTCAGCGCTGCTACTGCTAGATGTGCTGCTGTCACGACGCCGTTGGCTGTGTTTTCGTTTTCCGTGTTTTCCCATGACGATAAACTATTTTCACTTAACTCACTAGAAAACTGGACTCAGTTCATCCCACTTCTGATGTAAACACTCGAAAAATATTAAATTAATTTATTTTAACTTTACAAAACGTTTATATGGAAAAAATAGGAGTAATAGAAATTTGCGTCTTAAAATCTACACTGTTCGATCTGAAGTGCCTAATCTCCATATTCGTCTCTAACATATCGATTTCAATGTTTATAAACACCGTTGGGAACAACGACGACATCATCCAATAGTTTGTTATTCTTTCCTAGCGTAAGGCGCGACGACCCAACCTACACGCTTTCTTATGAGAGCAGCATATCTTCCGTTCTGCGGTCAGCTGGTCGACAGCACTTTCACACTTATTATGATCAAAATTAGAGCATTGATATTTTCTGATTACTATATAATTTCAACTAAATCTTACCGAAAAAAAAAACAGGTGGAGAACCGGAAGTAAAATTTTCTTAAAAAGCTACATATTTTGATTCGAATAAGATTATTTATATTTTTCATTAATAAGATTTTAATCTAACTCCCTGAAGAAATGGAGGGCCAAAAGTAAGAACTTTTTGGAACCTACAGTTGCACGCAACGTGTCTTCAGTTAAGTTACATTAGGCTACTAAAATTATTTTGTGTTAAAAATTGATCGCAGAAAACCTCAGTTAAGTTGGATTAGGTTAATTAGTATAAAATAAAAAATATATATTTCACGGAATATTGAGACATCCTATATTTCTCCTTCCACCGGTCAATAGTGTACACCAGGTATATACATTTCGCCCTTTGGTTGGGACTTACTATTGTATTGGGGATAAACACCTGCTTTGACGCAGGTACAGTTAGGAATGCCCCGAGAACGCTCTATTGGACGCGCCTTTCTATTTTTGCATTTTTCACTGAAATGAGCAGTTTCGAGCAGCCAATTTTTAAGAATTTCTTATTCCACTAATATTTCCCACATGTTAAATTGTGAATTAATGTTAGAACTCTGTAGATACAAACTATTTTCCCTAATTTTCTTCCGCTACCTTAACATGAGCGTATTATAAGCGCAGAGTTAACATTTATTTTCCATAATAAGAAATACAAAAATTTGAATTTCAATGCATACATAATATTTTACATATCTTCAAGAGTAGCCTCCATTTTGTTAAGTCGAAAATACACCTTATGGTAAAAAAATTCACAACACACGAACGTTGAGTATTTCGGGACCGATTCTCGTACCGTTACGCACTCGAAGGTGGCCAACTTCCGACGTAAGTAGAACGGCAGGTATAAAACCTAGGTAGCTGTCGTTTCAGTATTACACGCAGGAAACCCTGCTTCACAAAGCTATGTGAATTAAAACAGAATATAACGAACTTGGTTTTTCGATTTTTGGCCAGGATTTTCCGATTCTAACCCACTGTTCGTCGTATTCTTGAAAACTATTTGTCGCAGGGATATGCTCTAAGAGACTATTACCGAGTTACGCAAACGGGCAGAAATCCACACCAATGGATAGCAGAATACCGGCGTGTGGATAACATACATACTTGTATACCGACAAAATTGTGAATATCTCTATCTCTAGATATGAGATCGGCGTTTAAGCAACATTGTCCACCAGGACGTAAGATTTCACAAGTGTTGCTGTCTGATAGTCCTAATCGGCAGTTTATACAAATACAAATTTTGGTAAACTGTAGATACGAAAAAGTCCCGAGGCAAAGAGGAGAACTGCTCGCAATAGATTCCTCACGGCCTTGTCAATCCTCAACTTCGTTTAATGAGGCATTTGTAAGAGAAGCCGCCTCTAGACAGCTCTTAAGAAGTCAGATATTCAATGTCTTGTTGACCTTATATAATTTCTTGTCAATTGTTTAATATAGTGCTTACATCACGTAACGCATAAATTAATTTTAGTCACATTTTCATGCAGAATACGAAAACAAGTTAATGTTTAATTTAATTTGTTAGGAACTGCAGAAGTGGACCTGAACGGTGCCTTTAGTTGTTGAAAAGCTGTCTGTAAAATATAAGTGTGTATCTCGCTAAAAAGACAATTAATTGTAATTTTAACAATTGTAAACAATAATCCAACTACTTTAACAAATTAATTTACCTTGTCAATATTCAGCAAAGTATTATTAATAATAATAATTATTAGGCTTGGATTGTAATAATCCATCCACTCAACAATCTTGAATTCGAACGTGAGCCCGATGATTTCAAAATTGTTTACAAATACTCGTATGTCTTAACGTAAGATGATTAACTTCCTTTTCATTTTCTAAAACATTGCATTTTCGTTTCTTTAATGGCAACATTATTTCCTCCATAATTTCTCAAATGCAGGTTGTGTCAGCCTAAAACTATTTTTGTTACGCACTTGATACATTTCATAGGCCATTATATTTTCAAGTGTATTTATACAGGGTATGATACCAATTCATGTATGTTAGTGTAAATTAATAAAACAACAAATCTGCTCATCCTATTACAACGATCAGTAAATACCAAATGTTTATTTTACATTCAACCATTCATTATTTTACATCAGTCCATGAAATATGTTACGCAGGCAAATTTTCACTAAACGGATTTATTCAATGTGCTCGAATTATAAGCGCCCACTTACAACTATTCCCTGTAACTCAATACTCAATAAACCATGTAATCCAAACATAAACATAGACTGCTTATTATAACTTATAACAACACACCTAGGTCGTCTCAATGAGAACGTGACCATGTCGAGGTCGCTCGCATTTTGCATATCGATCAGCGTTAATATTTTAAGAGACAGCTCCCAGATATACGCGCCCAGAAATATTTCCAAAACTAAAAAGATGGGAGTATAAATTATAATAAGAGGCTTGTAACCGTTTTAAACTAGTTTCCGCTAGGTTTTAAATAGAGATGATTTTATGCAAAAGTATGTTTTTGATTTAGTTTTTTTTTTGTTTGGTTGGATTAGCTCCAGGAATAAATAACAACTATTCGATTTTTGCCCGATTCGATTTTGCCCGATATTCGATTTAACAACTATTCGATGGCAAAAATCGAATAGTTGTTATTTATTCCTGGACCTAATCCAACCAAACAAAAAAAAACTAACAGACAAGAAGGTCGCTAAATTCCCCACAGATATGTTTTTAATGCTCTTTGGTCAGTAGTGATCTGGAACGAAAACACCGCATTAACATAAAAATAACTAGGTACATAATTTTTCGCATGTCTGCGAAAAAACTGAGATAGCATTAAGAAAAATTATAATTTTTGTACAACGCAAATACAGTGCTGGAAATAGATATAAACTCAAATATGATGCACTTAAATACCCTGAATTCACTCAGAATTAATAAAACTATTATACCAGAAGTTGAGTTACTATAGTGCGACATAATATTCTAGAGCAGCGTAGGTAACCGCGTTACAAAGCGAGTAATCAGTAGATACACCAGAAATGCGTGTCTAGAATATATCCAGTTTTAACTTGTTTTGCGTATTCCAAAAATGCCGCGCGGTAGGACATTGAATGGAAGCGAATAACAAGGAATTATGAGCTGTGGATAAGGTAAAGAAAATTGTGGTAAAAAAAGACACTGGTGCCCATCGAAGTTCTCGCCTAGGATGAACGGTTGTATTGAAATAAATTAGAACTGCTGGTGCATCTTGGCGCAGATTGTTAACCATTTTAATTTGGGATGCTCGTCTCGACTTCTACGAAAATGGGCAGCTGAGACAGAACTCTACTACATCAAAAAATTCTACAAAAACCGAAGCATACCGACGAATATAAAAATTAAATTAAAATGATTACAATCTATGGATAAACACATAAAAGAGGTATATATGAACTCGAGTGATATTCAGTGACGAAAAAAAAAATGGATGATGAATAATTTAATATGGATTGATGGACTAAAATATTTATATGAGGCATGTACGCGGAGGTGGATCAGACATGATATGGGCTGCATTTAAATTGAATAAAAATTTGATTTGCTTTTCTGAAGAGAACAGCAAATGCCCAATCCTATCAAGCTGTCTTAGAAACATTCGTCATCCCAACGCTAGGACACGCTGACGACGAAAACATTATGCTTCAACAGGATAATGTGCCTATACATAATGCTGCCCACCACAAAGAACTGGTTCAAGAACAAAATCTTGAATTTTTACATTGGCCATCGTTAAGTTCAGACATGGACCCAATTGAAAACGTGTAGGGTGTACTTTGCAGGGATGTATAGGATAAGCCAGGAATCAGTCTGTTGTGGAATTAAAAGAACGCATCACTTCTTCATGGAAGAGACTTTCTATAGACGTTTTGAAGAAACTAGTCGATGGTATGCCTAATAGACTAATAGATGTATGTAATTAAAAAATAAAGGTGGTCCTGTATTGTATTAGCAAAAATAGTGTTGAATATAAAAAAATATTTCCAATGCACTTTGCAAATTATCAACAAAATTGTTTCATTTTCCTTATTTGCTACAACTACATTTACTATATTTTTATTCTCTCATTGCGAATATTCTACGCTAAAATATAACTAAACGCTAAAATTTCTTGAGCTTATAATTATTTCCAGCACAGTTTAATAAATTTTTTTGTGGTTTTCCCCTAATTATGTCAGAGTGCACAGTTAAACATTGTTATAAATTATAACTTCCAATCAATGCATTTAAAAAGCATTATATTTCTACACATTAACATAAAGATCAATATTTTCAAGTACCGCGTAGATGAATAAAATCAATAGCGTCTAGTAGAGAATAATTTTTGAACATAACAGACTATATCAAATTTTAGGGGCTACTTAACCTAAAAACGAAACATTTTAAGTAGATGTTTACCATTTTACAAAATGTTTGAGAGATTTTTTTCTTAATCACCATTACTTTTTATAAGACAATACAAGACTTTCTAAAATTATAAAGATTAGAATTTTCTTTTGCTGTGATTTATTTTCTAATATAATCCGTTTAGTCATGACTTACGTCTCGTAGAAAGTGTTGATTTACTGTTTGGCCTGGAGGCACAAACTTTTTGTGTGACCCTAGCTACCAAAAAAGCAAACCAGATGCATTTGATCTTCGATTTGCTCATTCTTGCTTTTTTGGGTTTTGGAGAGCTTGAAGTGTGCCATTCCATACTTTCGCGATTGGTAATGACACGTTCCATAAAATGGGGATCATTTTCAATCGATGTCAAAAAAGTTAAGACACCTTTCTCTCCTGATGTCCTTTTGTTCCTGCGATTTTTTTTGGAAATATATTTGAGCGGATTTTTCCCATCCCCAATTCGTTAGTCAAAATGTGATGAACAGTGGTGTAATTCAAATTTAACTCTTCCCTTATCATTCCTATCGTCAACCGACGATCTGAACGCCCAAGATCCAGTATTCTATCGACATTTTCATCGGTTCTTGAAGATGAAGGCCTTCCGCTGTATGGTTCATCTTTAATCGACTCTCTGCCTTCTGAGAATGTCTTAAACCACCGAAGAACTTGGGCTCTTGAAAAAAACACTCTCTCCGTAGGCGTGTTGAAAATTTGCAAAAGTATCCGTTGCGCTGTGTCCAAGTCTGAAGCAAAACCTGATAGCACACCGTTGCTCAAAATTAATGTCACTCATTTTTAAAACGCACTAGAAAAAAACGGTTTATGAAAACAGTCACAAAGAACAAACAAATGGCTCTAACAAACTTGTACTAACTTTAGTTCAAACTAGTACTAAAGGTACATTACATGTTAACCTACCGCCCTTCCCGTCTCCTCAGTGTTGCTAGATCGGGCGCTATGTTGCCAGTCTCATTACTTGACTGACACACCTCGTATATTTGCAAAAAAAAGAGGGTTTTAAAAAAGATCAGTTAAACCTAGAATAGGTACATTCATGACATGAAATAACACCCTGTATAATATCTACCCTGCAAAAAAGTGATTACAATTAAAGCACGAGATATAAATAATTAATTATATTGTTGATAAAAGGTTCAAAATCTAATAGGTAATGGAAATAATGTTTCCATTACATACGTGCCAGGTTGAAAACAAGTGAATAATAAAAAATCCTGTTGTTAAACTTCCGATATTAATAAAAACACACAGTTAGTGGAATTGTAATTAAATAAATCAATAATTCGGTGAGTGAATCAAATTGCTTTGTTAATATTTTAGCTAACAGCGCCACCAGTTATTAATTACATATTTGGCAACGGTTTTGCATATATCGTTTTACAGTAAATAATAGATTGTTCGGAGTACAGTGCAAGGTATTTACTCGTATATGGCAAATAAAGCACCTTTTCAGTATAAATAGAAATATAGGATATTCTGTTTTGGCAACTGAAAATTGGGGCTGAATTATTGAATTTTTTGCAAAACATCACCGAATGTATTTTAGTTTTGTATAAACACTGCGAAATTACTAAAATATTATTGTGTGAATGAATCGCTTGGTGGAAAAAATTAATTATATAGATTTAGGATCAATTAAAAAAGTGTATAAATATAGCATAAATATAGCATAAATATAGCATTCATATGTTACAGAAAAAATATACTATTGGAAAGTTGTACATCAGAATAATGGGCGATGTAGTAATTGTAAGTTTATCAGATTCTTCTTTGATGTAAACCTTTTTGAGATAATAAAGATTGAAAAGTGAGGAAATTGTTCCCCTTTTCCACTCAATGATTTTATTTTCGTCACAATTGTAGTTCAATAATTTTTGTTTAAAAAGAAGGTAGCACCTGCCCTGCTTGGATAACATTCAAAACAGCAAAACTGGGAATTCTAAATGGCGCAAGATGAAATCTGTAAAAGTTTGAAATAAATACAAAGTACAAAAAAAAACTCGTCAATCGTGTGATGAAAAATCATTTTTATTACAAAAACCGGCAAACTGGTGCCCGGATGACCTGATCCGGCAAACCGGTGCCGGATCCGATAGATGTCTTATGATGCCGGATCCGCCGGATTACCGGATCCCGTTTTCTGGATTGCAATCCCTAGTTCTAATCGTGTCTAATGTCTGACGTGTTCCATTTTCAAATCCATGGTCAAAGTCTGTTGGCAAAAACTCCAACTCACACCTTTAGCTTCCTAAAGCAGTTCTGTACTGCCGATTCCCCTTTGCTTTTTTGTCGATTTTTCCAATATCCTGGATGAAGGGCGTCCAGAATGCAAATGATATGGAATGCTAATTTCCTCTTTTTCAAAACGCGCAAAGCCTTGGAAACTTAGGTACAATTTGGTACGTCCGCGTCCTTATGAAAACGTCCTTATGCGTCGTGTGAAACATTGTGTGTGCTTCTGCGGCTGTATTTCCAAGACGAAAACAAAATTCGCTGCTCGCTATGATTAGACATCACAGTTTCGCGACAACAGGGTGACAACATTTGCGAGAAGTGTCCCATACAAGCCCATACAGAGTCCTGTGACAACTTGGCCTGGCCAGTGATGCCAGATTGAAATGGATGTACTATCGGAAAGAAACGCTAGAATCCGTATAATTGGAAAATGACGTCACAAAATATTATAAAGAAAATACCACGACTATTTCCTTAAAATGTTAAATGAAAACTTGCATAAAATTTTAAATATAAAACAGCAGTACAAAAAAAAACGGCATTCTAAATGTAGTTAACATTAAAAAAATATTTTTAAATACAAACAGTATATTTAAAAAAAAAAAAAGATGTAAAACATGAAAACAAAAGATACAAATGTCGTTTTTTAAATTAATATTAAATAATAATCACTTAATCAGTATCATAATATACACGGTGTCTCAGCTTTTTGATCAGGACATTTGATTTAATTTGATTGACTGATCAGATAATTTAAAGTTTTATAGAAATAGCGATTCTAAGTAATAAAAAAAGTTCATATGAACATTTTTGCTTGATTTTTTTTCTGTCTACTCGATAACGGTGAGAGCTACACGGTTCTAATTATAAGTGAAGTAGTCTAATGAAAGCCTAAACATCGTTAAAAAAACTTTTTACTTACAGAATAAGTGGCGTACGGGAGATACTGATCTCCCGTACGCACCGGCCCCCTTTTTATCAGAATGTCTACGCTATGTTTTTTTTTTAGGTTTGACGGTATCCACTTGCATATAAAGATGCAGTAAAAGAAGGTAACCTCAGTTATCTTATAGGCTTGATCGGTTCCCCATTTTTATATCAGAATGTCTACACTAATGGATTTTTTTTATGTTTGACGGGTTCAACTAGCACATGGGGCACATAACGCCAACTAAGTGAGGTCAAAAAAAAATTCTATTTGAAACATATCACAATGGATAGTTGCGCTATGCTAAAAAACTAACCCCAAAAATTTTAGTTTTTTGTGATTTTTAGTGAGAAAATACAAATTTTCGTTTCGACTTTAAATCACAAATTTTCAAAAAATGAAAAAAAATAAAAAGAAGATTGCAATGGTTTTAGACTGTGTTTTTTTTTTTCGTGTAGAATACGATAAAAAAATTTTCAAAACTATTGGGGGTAGTTTTCACCCTTATTTTGAGGATTGAAAGTTTAAAATCGAAAAGTATGATGATTTTTTTTTAATCTCAAAATTTAGCAATTTTTTAAAAGTTGATTACCATACTGGATCCGCCATTTTGTTTTTTGAAAATCTGACGTTAGATTTGTAATCAGCGACCCCAAAAACCTTGGAATATATTATTCACTTGCTATTTACTATCTCACAGGATGAGAAAATACGCTAAAACCACATTTTTTCACATTTGGGCCATTTTTTGGGCCAGTTTCTGGTCGACGCCCGTTATAAATTAAAAATTAATCGAAAGTAAAAAATAGAAATAAATTAAAAAACAAATTACTTTTACAAATTACCCCCAATAATTTTGAAAATATTTTTATCGTATTCTAGGCAAAAAAAAAAACACACCAAAAAACCATTGCAACCTTCTTTTTAATTTTTTTGATTTTCTTACCGAGAAAGATTTAGTCGAAACGAAAATTTGTATTTTCTCACCCTCACCATCCCTCTCCTTGTAGCTCAAAAAATCTAAAATTTTAGGGAAAATAGTTTTTTAGCAAGTACTATCCATTGTGATATATTTCAAACAGATGATTTTTTTTTTGTCCTCACTTGGCGTGAAATTCCCCATATAAAGATGTAATAAAAAAGGTAACCACGGTTACCTTCTAAAAAGTGCTTTGTTTCTTATAAAAACCAAAAAAAATTAATACCCCAACGAAGTATTTGAAAATGTTATCAATCAAGCTCTCAAATATCTTTTCAGTGAAACACGAAGCGGTTCTGGAAGATAACTGTGTTTTTATTTATTGCACTTTTCCAGAGGATTACTGGAACTAGTCGAACCTGAAGAAAATACTTTGGCGTAGAAATTCTGTTAGACAATGGTCCGATACCTAACAGTCCACTCTTCCAGTCTGCAACATGAAGTTTAGATTAATAAAGGAAATATTTAACGTCAGTCCTAATGATGTCAACACAGTTGGCGAAACTCGCATGCTACCTGTAATGTCTGTATTAGCGGAAAACGTGTTTGTTTCAATGCCGAAGGCACCACTCTCACTGTGGTACTGAATATATGTAGTTAAAACGATTGTAGTCGTATGGAAAACAACTGACCAATGGTATGAATTTGCTACGCAGAACCTGTTTGTTTTAATATATCAAATATTGGTACCTATATACATACCTTGAAAACGATTTTAAAGCGCTACCATAATTCAAGTGAATATTTAAAAACAGGGCAAAATGTAATACAGTTGCTTTTGATGTATGTAGATAATAAATATAGAAATTATATCGGTTGTTATAAGGTATGTATATCGTAATACACAAGTATGTTCACATTACAGAACATTCACCTCCCATAATTTAATCGTTTAAAATTATGGCAATATGAAGTAGCTAATTTAATTTCCATACACGGTTTTCATCACAGATAATTAGGCCTTTTGAAAATTACTCCGTGAATATCCACTGGATTTAGAGATCTAAACCTAAAACTGTTTATTTGCGCGCGATTATGGCTCGTTATTCGACTGAAAGGCGGTTTAAAATGAATGCTGTTTTGAGTTGTTGATGCTGTTGTGCGAATATTCAGAGCAGTTAATATCTTTATAACAAATATCTGTATTATACAGGTAGTCCATAAAATGACCTTTAAAACCTTTAACCACAAATTCATTATGAATCTAGGCAAACTTAGAAGAAGTTATTTGGTTGTCTTATACGCTATAACCGATTTTCATAATTTTTTGTATATGGTTTCGTATTATCCAGTGGCATTATTTGATGAACAAACAAATGTACGAGTAATACAACAAATAAGGGCGAACCAATACAAAATAAGTTCACAATATGTAAATTCTTGTATATACAGTATTCTTGCAGTGAGCTCGTAAAGTTTGGAATAAATTCGATAAATCGTTATTGAAAGGTTTTCACAGGAAATTCTCGGACACGTCAACTTTAATTTATAAAATGTCACTTTTTTCAGCCATCGACTTTTTTTTTGTTTTGACTGTTTTTGAGCTATGACGTCATCGGCAATTTTTTTAAATGACAATCCATATTTTTTTCGACTGATTTCGACAGAGCACATTTTTTCTGAGTACGAATACGTCAAAAACGTATGACCTTCAAGATGGAAGTTTTCAAGATATTCGCTTCCAAAGTTTCAGGAATGGATTATACAAGCGATGACAAACTACTAATCGTTTATCAAGGAAGCGCTGCAGAAATTACAGTTTTGACAGTTGTCAGAATTTTGAAGTTTGTCCTCGCAAGTTAGTGTTTTATTTTAAGTTGATTAATCATTATTCTATCACAATTCATTTTATTTGAAAATGGTCCGTCGTTTGAGTGAAAGGGAAAGAATCGAAACTTTGATCATGATCGGTTACGGGGACAGAGCTCGCACACAATTAGAAGTTTGCCGTTTATTTAACAACAAATATCCAAACAGAGAACCAATTACACAGTCCACCGTTAGCAAAATAGAACAAAAGTTTTTAGAAGTGGGTCATGCGAGAGATCGCCCTAGAACGGGTCGTCCACCAGTACAAGAAGATGTTAAATTGAATGTTCTACTAGAGCTTCAAGAAAATCCCCATTTACCCACCCTAAGTGGCGGCAAACAACGGAATAGTTCAAAGCTCCGTCTTGAAATATTTGAAATTGTACAAATGACATCCGTATAAAGTGGTTTTGGTCCAAGAATTAAACGAAAATGATCCTGACCGTAGGTTACAGTTTTGCGAAACCATGTTGCAACGCCTGATTGATGACGGATTCTTACGCAATATTGTTTTTTCTGATGAGGCTACCTTTTATCTCGACGACACAGTAAACCGTCAAAACTGTAGATATTGGTCTCCTGAAAATCCACACTGGAAAACGGAAACTCGTAGTCAGTTTCCACAAAAAGTTAACGTTTGGGCTGGTATTTTAGGTAACCGTATTTTGGGACCATTTTTCATTGAAGGCGCATTAACAGGTGAAAAGTATTTGGAATTTTTAAGAGACGATTTAGTCTCTGCACTTGCGGTGCTTTACCCAAATGACGTAGATACAGATCTGCCCAATTACACAATCATGGTACCAACAAGACAGTGCACCACCCCATTTTGCAGTGATCGTTCGCGACTATTTAAACCAAGTATTTGCTAACCGTTGGATTGGTCGCAGGGAAACTATCGAATGGCCCCCTAGATCTCCGGATCTCACTCCCCTAGACTACTTTTTATGGGGCTATTTAAAGAGCAAAGTCTATTCAATAGACCAAACACAATTGAAGAATTAAAGGACAGAATTCGCAATGAAATTCGAGCCATTCAACCCGATACTCTTGGTAAGGTTCTGCAGGAGTTTTAGTGGCGGATGGGATATTGCCAAGAAGTGAATGGAGGTCACTTTGAAAATTTACTCTGTTTTCTTGTTTACATTAATTATTCATAATTTGTGCAGAAACTTTTTCCATTTGTTAAAATTGTTGTTGATTTATTATTACTTAAAAATTAAACAAATTACTCCTAAATCTTTCAAAATGTTCGATAAGCTATTAAAATAAACAAATTACTCTTAAAATCGTTTAAAATATTCGATAAGCTTGGAAAGATTAAAAAGCTTGACCCACCCGATAGCTTGTACGAGTACATGGTACATTTTAGAAACTTTGGAAATGAATATCTCGAAAACTCCATCTTGAAGGTAATACGTTTTTGACGTATTCGTACTCAGAAAAATGTGCTCTGTCGAAATCCGTCGAAAAAAGATATGGATTGTCATTTAAAAAAAATTGCTGATGACGTATAAAAAATTGCTGAACATAGCTCAAAAACAATCAAAACAAACAAAACGTCGATGGCTGAAAAAAAGTGACATTTTATAAACTAAAGTTCCGAGTCGTGTCCGTGTCCGAGAATTTTCTGTGAAAACCCTTCAATAACGATTTATTGAATTTATTCCAAACTTTACGAGCTCACTGTATGTATATCTTCGTTATCAATGTGTAAATAGATTGTTATCCATGCCCACTTAATCTTTTGAGCTCAGTTTGCACACTGAGTATTTTGGAATATCATTCAAACTAGGTGGGTGTGGTATATAAAACCTTATATTTCCGAAATCAGAAAAACATGAGGATATCAATTCCAGTGACATTCAGTTTCATTCAATAAATGTCAAGTATAACCTTGAAAATGATTTATTTTGGAAATCACATATTTTTTTATTATGACGTCAAAAATCGTGTTATGGAATGACTATAAAGAACTTTTTTTATTTCCGAATCGGTCTATAAATAACCAAGTTACAAATAACCCAGTTATGGGAACATTTTATGGTGAGTCAACCTGTACCTGCCACTGTTCAATGTACAATTTTCTGAACTCCCTGCACTGATTAAGTAAAAAAATCCAGCTGCTTACAAAGTGTAATATGGTATACATACAGTATGTCCCACTTAAGATATATCTACCCTTCTAAAATCTTCATTTGTCGCCCGATTTTCATGAACTTTTTTTTAATCGATAGGTCTCATAAAAAAGCATTGAATGTATGCTCCATGCCTTCCGTGGAATATGTATAAGTCATGGCCAACTAGGAGTTCTTTTATGGAAAATTCAAAATGCGATCGGCGATTTTTTTTAGTAAATAATTGACATCATATTCTTATTTAGGACCATCGTAAACTGGATTGTACCAATTCTCATTGGGTTTTAATACAGGGTGTTGTAAAAAAATTGTAAAATGTGTTAAAAATGTAATAAATAGAAATAGGGTAAAATACCCAATTGTTGGCATCTGAACAATGATTGGCACCATAGTAGGTTTTGTTCAATTTTTAAACATTCCGCCAAAGTATTGAGTATGTTTTGTTAAAAAGATACAGACAATTCCACGTTACGGTACGTATATAGTGCTCAAGTGCGCAAGCCCAAGATGACAACGAAATTGTAATACAGTAACACTTCTTGTGTCAGTGCCACAAGAAGTGTTACTGTTAGTGAAATTTAGGTTTAACGGTAAGAAGTGTACCTCAAAAATTATGGCATTTGATAGTTAGTAACTAGTAGGCGACTGTTGCAGGTGTTTCTTTAATTAAAATTAAATCTGTATTAAGTATTATTCAGAGGTTAAATACAAGATAGTGCAAATGTTGTGAGTTTTTTTAGGTGCCAATTATTGGTATGATGAAAACGTTCATTTCCAATAATTGGCTCGTATGCCAACAACTAGATTTATTCGAGTAAATAAGATGACTAATTATTGGCACACATCAATTTTCACACAACAATCATTGCAATGAACACTAAAATATTAGACACTGTTATTTAGAAAACAACTAAACAGTTTACTCTATGATTTCTGAATTAAATACAATTATCAATACAAATTATACGTTTTATTATTTTTATTATCCAGGTAAGTTACACCTTCCCAAGTATTTTAAACTTGGAAAGGGATAACTTATTTTCAGGAAAAGCACTTTCAAAGTACCCTACTTATTTTCTCTAGATGCCAACAAATACTTCCAAAAAGCGATACAGTGAAGAAGCACTGAAAAATAAACATAGTCCAAAACGTTACATTAAAAGAAGCAACAGAAACTGAGAAATATGAGGAAGAAACCTCAGTTGCACTACCACCTCAGTCTAAACAAAAGGATTTTGAGGAGGGAAAAGAAAAGTATCTTGGACTTCCTTCAAAAAACCAAAAACTCCTGAAAGGAAAAGGTAACCGAAATCCGGAAAGAACATCATTTGTCTTAGTTTCATCAGCATATAAAAAAAGCCTCGAAGAGAAAGAAGTGGCAAAGAGAGAAAAAGAGAGAAAAAAAAGAAGGAAATAAGTTGAAGAGAGCAAGACGCGCAGAAGAAAAATTACTAGAAAAAGCAAAGTTACAAGAAGTTCGTCAAAGAAACAAAAACAAGATAAAAGGCACTAATAGAAATGAAAATGTCTTAGACAAACGAGAATGTTCCATGGAAATAAATACAAGAAAAAAACTAACGGAATGTAAGAGGACAGAAACGCTAAATAAAATATTAGAAACAGACACAAACGAGAATGAATATGACACAGTAAAAACTTTTATTAATGAGACAAATACAGATAGTAAAGTTGAAGGTAATAGTTCACCTGTTAAGCTGATTTTAGTTTCAGAAGTAATTTTAAAAGAAACCAATTCCAGCACTGAAAGTCACAAAAGAAAATTATTTTGCAACGATGATTTTATGACGAGATGCAGAAATAACGAATCAAAAAACTTCTTTGTTTACCAAGGTTTATGTTTTACTAGCGACCCGCCCCGGCTTCGCACGGAAATATAAAAAATTGTTATTGTGGGTTATCCCTAAGAGATAGACATATACCATCGCGGACATTTTGGTAGACCTTTTTAAGGTGTACAATATTGTAGTACATTATTTTGATCTATCTCGTAGGGTTCAGCCAGCGTTTGCAATGTAAGCGCAAAAAAATGTGTTTATTTACGACATCACATTAGAAACCTCTAAAATTATCAGTGATTCTGTACTATATTATATTTATATGTATTATACATATAAACTTTCCTCTTGACTCACTCTATCTATTAATTATTATTACCGCATCAAAATCCGTTGCGTAGTTTTAAAGATCTAAGCATACATAGGTAGTAGATAGATAGATAGATAGGGACAGACAGCGGGAAGCGACTTTGTTTTATACTATGTTATGATTTGTACACGGACTATAACTTTGTGTAATACGGGAATTAGGTGTTAGAAATGTAACAGAACGCTCTTTGTTTAGAAAAAAATGATTATTCAAAGAATTTTTCATATGTAAATCGTGCATTATCTTTCAGTTGTTATTTAATAATATAAAAGTGACAAATAAAAATAGATGCCTACTTTTTTTATTTTATTATCAACCCCTTAAATGTCTCCCATGTCAACAATTAGGCTGCCAACAATAAATGGGGTGCCAATTACTAGCATATATTCCCCTTGCCAATAATTAGTATTTGAGTGCCAACAACGGGGTTTTATAAAGAAAAGTAAAATTTATGGGGTTTTACTAATTTTCGACTATTTGTAGGCATAAAAAAAAGATAATTATCTTATATCAAATACATGACCTACTAAAATTGATACTTTATCATTTTTAATAAAAAAAGTCAAACTATTATAAAAAAAAGTGGAACTTTAGGATTAAAGTGCCAACAATTGGGCATTCTACCCTATGTAAAAAAAGTAAGTTTCAGTTATAGGATATTTCATAGCCCACCCTACCATTTATGTGACAATTTCCCACCACACCGACGCTTGGTTAAATATTTCTTTTGTTAACTCTATCATTCTACTCCTGGGTGTGTTACAGGCATGTTACGGAGCTTCGACTTCGAATCCGAAACGTCGGAACCTCCGAATCCGCCTCCGGTTCCGATACTATCAAAACAGAGGTTTAATGGAGTTTGACAAGCTGCTGATGACGGCCAGGTATTTGTCGCTTGTGACAACAAGTTGTGACTGTCTTTTGTTTACATCACATGCACAGCATAGCCGACAGTGAGAAAAAAAAACATGGGAAATATGAAAAATGGATGTGTATACGTGATTCTGTAAGTGAATGTATAAAGAGCCATCCAAAAATAAAAAAACGTCATCAAATTTGGCTATAAACGAACATAAAAAGCGGTTATGTCGAAGCTCAAAAAAAAAACCTCAACATAGTTGGCCAAGCAAAAAAAAATAGTATTCCCACTGTATCTTAAATTTATAACCGTACTTAATTGTCAAGTTGTGACAGCCATTATTTATTTTACAGTTGGGACAGCTACTTGTCAAAACTTTGACAACAACAAAGTTTCGCTTCGAATTTCGACATAACCGCTATTTCTATGTCTTTTATTTATAGCCAGATGTTTTTTTTTTTTTGGATGACTATATTCATAGTATATTTCATTAGTTATAGAATGGCCCATATTCACCACGAACGAAAATTTTGTCCGAACCGAAGGCGACGATCACGGATTGAGTGGTCTGGCACGATTTTGCCATTGGGTTTTTATGTTATTGTGTTCCATTTTTTGTATCAAAACCTTGTTAAAGAAAGTATAATCTACAACACATATCCAACTTGTTGCAGAATATACTACATTATTATTTACTTATGCCGCCTTAGTTTAGTAGCTTTTAAGTGTGTTTAATAGGGTGATTTTTTTTCAACAATTTTTTTGTTTTTTAGTCCCCACTTGAAATTTTGTTGAATGTGTCGAAAGAAAAATCCCTGAAAGTTAAAGCCCTTAATATCAATTTTCCCAAAGCGTGAAAAGATTTTCCATTTAAAATACACGTAAATTGAATTTTATTTTCAAATTTCTATAACTCAGTTGCATTTTTTGCTATTACATTGGTCTTGGTCTCGATTTCCTCAGAATAAAACACTCTACAAAAGTGTCCACTGTAGCGAAAATGTAACTTGTATTGGTGGGTTGGTACTGGTCGCTGAAGTTGAGTTTTACCCAAAATTCTCGTTTTTTGTTGTTATCTCCGAAATTATTAATTTTACCAAAAAATATGTAAATGAAAAATTTGTTGGAAATTTAATTTACTACAAAAAAGATTTGAGATTCATATGTCTTGAGATATTAGACTTTGACTTATGAGTAGTACAAAATCATCGGACCAAATTGTGCTTCGATAAACCATAAAAATTTTGTACTACTCATAAGTTAGTCTAATATCTCAAGAAATATTAATCTCATCAATTTGGTCTATAGGACTTTTGGACTATTGGTCTTTTTTGTACACTCAACATCCACATATCCGAACTCCAAATTTCCGAACTCACGATATTTCCAAACTTGTACTTCCACACAACCGAACTTGTCGTTGATTGGTTGACGACAAAAAACCGCGAAATTTCAAATGAGAAAAAAAATGTAAACACAATAATGCGATTGTTATCAAACATCATTGTCACAGAATTCAGCAAAGAGGAAATCGCCCTCCCTCAGCAGCACACCTGAGGCAGGTTCTCCAAGAGTTCTTCTTTGTACAAACCACTGAAAAACACTTCTTTCAAATGGCGTATCATAAGTACCGGTGCACTTTTTTGTGTCAATCCGTCCACTCAATTTTCGTCTTTTTTTCAACTTCCGACAAGTCAATTTCTTTTTTCCCAAGACCTTCTGCCACTGACGATTTACAAATATTGTACATCTTACATAGTTCAACATTTTTAACATCATTTTTTGCGTGATTTATCAGATCCAGCTTTTGCTCCAAGGTTAATTAGCAGGCTCTTTTCTCATGCAAATAAACCGTACAATAATGTTTGTTTTGTATCACGGTTTTCTTAAAAATACATATTTTCTCATCATTTTTCATTTCAGTTTTAAATTATTACAGGTTACGTCAACAAAATGTTCAATAAAACAAACCTTTACTTTGAATTACAAAATAATTACCTGCATCACTCTCTCCTTTGCACCTGACATTTTTTTTTGTTTAAAAAAACGTTCTTTTTTATTAACATGTACACATGTATGTATGTATTACATTTGCATAAAAACCTCGAAAAACAAAGAAAAGTACATAGAATGAGCCAGAAAAACCCTTTGCGCATGCGCCAGCAGTTCGGTTATCCCGAAGTGACGAGAGTTCGGAAATGTGAAAGTTTGCGGAACAGAAAAGTTCGGATATGTGGATGTTGAGTCCAGTTGGATTAAATGTCCAACAGATTTTTCATTTACATTTTTTTGGGTAAAAATAATAATTTCGCAGATAACAGCAAAAAAAAAAACAGAATTTTGGGTAAAAATCAACTTCAGCGACCCGTACCAACTCACCAGTACAAGTTACATTTTCGCTGCAATGGACACTTTTGTAGAGTGTTTTATTCTGAGTAAATCGAGACCAAGACCAATGTAATAGCATAAGAGGAAATGAAAAAAAAAAAAATAGTTAAAAAAAATCACCCTAGTGTTTAAAATGAAATTAATCGAGTGCGTGAGACGCGTGTGTCAGTGTCAATCAGTGATTTGTTGATTAATAAATATATAACTTGAAGTTCATTAACTAGATTTTATCAATCACGAAGCCGAAAACTCATATATTACATTTTGCTAATTTAATTCTGCGATCTCCGACTCCACCTCCGACACTCGATAAAACTACCTCCGTAACATCCCTGTTGTGTTATACCATTGTCATGAATTTAAACACTGCATTAAACAATAAAAACAACATCGTTGCAATTATGCGATTTTCTCTCTCTCTCTCTCTCTCTCTTTCTCTCTCACTGTCTGTGATATAGTTTGCTTCAGCAATTAAAAAAATACACTAATCTAATTGGGTCTATTGTATTCAAGGGCGTAGCCAGTATTTTTCTTTGGGGGGGGGGGGGTGCCCAATGCAGATTAAACAAAAAAAAGGTCAGTAGAGGCAACGGCAACCGCATTCCCCCGAGTATTTTGGTTTTTACTTGACCATTAGGGGGGGGGCGATCGCCCCCACCGCCCCCCCCCCCCTGGCTACGCCCTTGATTGTATTAAGCAGACTTTCACATCGCATAAATTGTTTCTCAGCTAATGATGTTTGTTTTACCAGCAGGCAGCAAATCCGAGACATCTAACCTACGGCATTATAATTTATTTTTCTTTCGTTGTCAACAGACCCGAGAGAACTAGGCACTTAATTAGTTTTACTTCCATAAACCTTTGATGTTTTTTAATTCTCGTTCGCTCGTTTAACTACCACGCTATTAAATTTTAAAAATCAGTTACCTGCCACTAAATTAACCGTATGTCATAAATGGGACACACTAACGAGTTTAAAAGCTACAGAAATAGCCAGAAAGTAATTTTTTGTACTGTAGGTATCATGTAATACGTAAAGTCGGTAGAAATGGTACGTTACACAGAGGCGTACACATTATAAGTGCAATATAAGAAAGAAGCTAGTTGCCTTTAACACGTTTGCCATATTTTATTACGAAATTGTATCACAATGTTCAACGTATTGCATATAGTGTAGATTATACAACAATACCAGCTGACACGTGACTACTGCAATAAAATTGAATTGATTTAAGCCCCACCACATACTGAGCGAGTTGCCTATGTGTCGCGTCGCCATATGTCAATACGTTTTTTTGTTTTGGGTCGCTAAATCCCAAAAGTTGGTTTAAACCTATCAATAAACTTCGAAAATGGTATAGAATAATCAATTTCAACATACATACAGGGTTTGTCCGGAAAGTAATGTCAGTGAGCTTTGAAAAATGGTTATTATTGGTTCTATGTCTACAAATCTTTAGAAACTCTCAAAATACATTCCTCCTGTGTCCACACATCGGTTCCAGCGGGTCTTCCACGCATCAAAAGCCGCACGATAGTCGTTTTCCGGAATCGCCTTTAAAGCGTCGGTGCAAGCCTTCTGAATGTTTTTCACCGACCCAAAATGCTGTCCTTTCATTGGGGTTTTGAGGCGCGGAAACAGAAAAAAGTCTGGGGGGGGGCACATCGGGGCTGTAGGGAGGCTGGGGAATAACGGTGATGCCTGCCTTGAGGAGATAATCGGCCACAAGGAAGCAGGTGTGCGAAGGCGCATTGTCGTGGTGAAGCTTCCAAGATTTTGAGATGTCTGGGCGGACGCGATTCACCCTGCGTTTCAGCCGCTTCAGCACCTCGACGTAAAACTTTCCGGTTACAGTTGTCCCCTGCGGAACGAACTCATGATGGACCAATCCCCGGCAATCAAAAAAGACAATCAGCATTGTCTTGATCTTTGACCTGGACATCCTGGCCTTCTTGGGGCGAGGGGAGTTCGACGTGTGCCATTCCGCACTTTGCCTCTTCGTCTCCGGATCGTATTCAAAGACCCAACTTTCGTCCCTGGTAATGACGTCATCAAGGAAAGTGGGGTTGTCTTCGCAGGTATCCAAAAGTTCTTGGCAGGTTTCGACGCGCCTCGCTTTTTGATCGCCCGTTAGCACTTTTGGCACGAGCTTCGCGCACACCTTCCTCATTCCTAAAGACTCCGACACAATTTCGTGAACAATTGTTTTCGTAATGTCTAATGTTTCGGAAATTAAACGGACACTTAGACGACGGTCAGTGTTCGACAAGTCAGCACACGTTTCACATTGTCGTCGGAACTGGAGGTTGATGGCCGTCCAGCGCGGTTCTCGTCGTTGACATTTTCCCGACCTTCTGCGAAGGCCTTGTGCCACCGGAAAATTTGCCTGTCCGAAAGACAATCAACGCCGAAAGCCTTCTTCAACATTGGAATAGTTTCCGCAGCACTCTTCTCCAGTTTCACAGAAAACTTGATCGCCATCCGTTGCTCAAGCGAACGTTGCATTTTTTCTTGCACCGGGTCAATGTAACGACTCTCAAAGAACGAGTGATGCGACCGCTACAACGACCGGTTGCCAACTGATGCTTGTTGGATCTTGTTGCCAGATCCCCCCACCACAATCCCAGCACGTAAAGCGCGGGCTGGCGCGTACAGTCTCGGGAAAAAAAATTCACTGACATTACTTTCCGGACAAACCCTGTAATTACTTCCACATCCATATAATGGAGTGGAGGTATAGTATCGATGAAAAATCTTTTTTTTTTTTGGCTAAATAGGCCTAAAATATTCTAAAACGTCGAGATTTTAAGTTTAAACAACAAAATCTGTCTATCTGTCGATCTGTTAACCTTTTTTTTGTGTGCACAGTATCTCAAGAATGCTTTGCGATATCAACTTGAAATTTAAAACACTTGTGTACCATGACGAGATCTGGAGCTGATTCGATTTAAGGTTAAGAGGTTGGGGGATAAATGGTGTTAATTTTTATTTTCAATATTTTATTTATAATATAATATATTTCGAATATAAAGTATTTCGATAAAAAATTTTAAAAATCATTATTGGCTAAATATGCCTTAAATGTTCTGAAATGTCTAGATTTTAAGTTTAAGCAAAAAAATCTGTCTATCTGTCGATCTGTTGACCTTTTTTTATGTGCACGGTGTCTCGAGAACGCTTTGAGATATCAACTTGAAATTTAAAACACACATGTACCATGACGAGATTGGAGCTGATTCGATTAAGGTTAAGGGGTTGGGGGATAAATGGTGTTACTACAGTTTTTATTTGCCCACAGGTAATTCGCAAACGATATAATATATGCACTTCAAATTTGATTCACATACGCAACATAATACACTCTGCAAATATAAGTGTTTTTGGTTTAATAGGATGGAGCTTAAGGGGGATTGAAGGAAGTAACTATTCAAAATACATTTTTTTTATTCAAAATAGGTAAAATAAACTTTTTTAACATTTCAATAATTATACAGTGCACGAAGCTCTAAAAAAAAACCTCCTCTTCTGCGATGCCGCCGAGGAGGTAGGGGAGTAACTCAACCAAAATGTATGGGACTTATCAGTTTTTTATATTGTATCAGCTAAATCATATATTTATTTTAATTTGACTGATGGTGTTATTTGTTGTCTCACGATAGGGGTGGAGGCAAGAGGGTTGTATTTTAATATGAACTAAGAAAGATATTCATGTTATGTGTCATTTTATAGGTTTTTGAAGTAGAGGAATATCACATTAACCCTTAGAGTACCGGTATTCTTGTTCAAAAATGAAGATCTTTCACTAAAATTTAGTGCATATTTATAACTGATATGTTGCAGAGACTGTTGACATTCGACATTCATGGGAACTTATTCAGAAATTTTCCTAGCTATAAAGGCCTAAAATATTCTGAAACATCATGAAATCGTGAAAAAAAAAAACAAAAACAAAAAATGCAAGAAATAAAAAATTCTGAACAACCTGAGCGTTCGAATCAATTTTTTTAAATGAAAGTTTTTCGTTCCAATCAAAAGTTCTGAACTGAAAACGAAAATGAGTTATTATTTAAACCCTTTTCTATGCCGCGAGAAAACCGAAAAAAATATTCTCCAAGGGCGCGGCGCGGGCGGCTTCCCAAGTGGATTGAAACTCCCAAATTTTTAAAAAAACACGCCGCCTAATTTTGAGAAAAAAAAATAACTTCATTACGACCCACTTATTCAGAGGGGTATAACTCAGCAGAATAGGATTTTCTGACATGAATTTCTACGAAAAACTCACACTTATTTGGGTCAAGTTTCCGCCTCTTGCATTTTCTGCTCTACTTAAAAAACACCCTGTATATCCAGTGACGCGGGCCATTTGTCCCGGAATTGCCTTGTTTCCCATCGCTTCACAAAATATCTAACAACGTTTTTTGTTTATATATACAGGGATCAATCGCGGAAAACGTGCTTTCGTTCTGGCATGGTAGCACAAAAAAAAACGTGCGAAAAATAGTAATGCAACTCCACGAGCGCATTCGAAATCACCGGCGCCGCGAAAAGTTCACACCAATTAAATCCGCTGATTAATTCCCGACGTAACGGGACGATATTGACGCACTGTCCAATCCGCTTTATCATACCCGACGTGGAACAGGTCGAGTCGCGACACCCGCGACGTCAAAATAACACGTCCCGTGTTTTTGTCCACCGTACTCGCTGCACAGAATCTAATTTGGGCGGGCGTGCGGAAATTCAATATGGAAATTTTGCGAGGAGAGCCGCGCAAAGCCACTCCTTACTTTTTTTACTAAGCTACATTGAAACAAATATATTTTTTTTTATTACACTGGGAAAATGATAACAATATTAAAACATATCATGTATTAACCAAATCGAATAAATTCAATGTCTCCATATGCAGGTGTGTCAATGAGATGTCAAAACACGTCAAGCGATTTTGATTGTTGCGAATATTTTTAACCTGTTGGTTACCAATTGATCACATGACTGCAGGTGGTGATGCTATCGACATTTTTTTAAATGGAAACGTATAGCGAACAATTCAGCGCTGAGCTTGGTTTTTAAATTCTTTCTGAAATAACCAGATTTTTTTAAAGCTTTTGATTTCATTAATACAAAAAAATATATCTAATAAAATAATGTTTAATTCATATGCTTGAGATATGCAATCAGAACATGCTCACAATATAATCTTGAACAAAAGGTTCGTCTGATGTTATTTAACTTCTGCGGCGTAATAGACCTCTTGTTGTCGGAAATGCGTCTTCATCTTGTGTCTAAACTGTTTTAAGACATCGAAGAATCTAATGGATTAACGTCTGATGACCTTGCTGGCGATTCTAATAATTCTAGTCTCCTTCCACCGATTTGGAAATACAACGGCAATATACCCAGAGACATTAATATGGCAATGCGGTGGTGCTCCACTTGTTGGAACTATGTTGTGTCTGCTGGTATTGTTAGATTTCTCCTGTTGGCATATAGGTTTCATAACCAAGGAATTATGCGATTTTGAAGAAGTTAAGTAACCTGCACTGTTTAACGTTTCGTCCAAAAAAGAATGAGCCAATGATATTGTTTCGTATTATAGCTCCCCACACATTTACCTTTTTGGGTATTTGGTCATACATCTCCAGCTTTGAATATCCATCCAGCGAGGATTTTCTGAACCCCAATAGCGTCAGTTCTGACGAACTACCTGTCCGTTAAGACTAAAGTTTGCTTCATCAGAAAATACATTTCCTACAGTTGTCTATTATTCACAAAATTTCAGTCTCTTATAAGTCGCCTTCACTGAGCTCATGAGCTCAGCCAATGCACTCATACAACCTCAGTCCAGCTCATGAACTGGAGGTTTTCTAAGGTAACTTGTGCGGATTTGTGGTTTTTGGGTTGTTCTGTAACGTGAAGAATCAATTCTTGTTTCGTCGTCCAAAGAAGAACCGTGTTTCTTAATTGGCCTTACATGTCCCAATTCTCTAACCTATTTCTTTATTTTTTTAACTGTACCTTGGGTGATGGTGGTAACTCGAGAAATTTTTCTTAACAAGCGAATCACATCTGCCTGAGTTCGTGTTCTAATCCCATAACCGATCATCAAAATGGTTATTTTATGAGTTTCGTTTACATACACCATGTTCACATAAAACCTAATCGGCAAAAATATTTTTAAACTAACATAAAGGTAACTTTCAAACTGACGTTAACTAGAAAACAACAATTACTTTTTGTCGTAGTTTACTATTTTGCACTAACTATTAATATAACCCATTTATTTAGGGTTCCTTTTATAGTTTTCAAAATGTTATGGAAAATTTGTTTTCTATTTCCTGGTTAATTTCGGGGAAAAATTGAAAACTAAGTATACCGCTGAATTCCTCTGTCCAATGACGCGTCACTTGCCATACAAAATGTCCATAATATCACAACCTAAAGACACATGATACATCTTTGCAACCAATAGGCATATGCAAAACGGGTATTTTTATATCCGTAATAATCAAAATCGCTTGACGTGTTTTAACTTTGATACTGCATTTATTCCATATGGCTGATACACACTGTATGTATATGCACCATATGTTTCAATGAAGAATACGAAATAAATTTATTATGCCATTTATGTCAGTTAATTAACTGCTCCAATTAGTCTGATTATTTTCTTATCTAGAAACAATTACCACAAAAATGTACGTAGTAGGGTTTCGCTGTAATTAATTTCCCCACAATGCTGACCAATCAATAGTGTTACGGTTAACTAAAGGAAAACCAACTGCAAACGTTGGTTGTTTCTATTTCTCGACTTGAATTTGGAAAATAACTCTTCATGCATATTTATGAGGGCGAATTCCAGCGTATGTTGCATGCGAAACCTTGCCGCCCGGGAATAAATGCATTTACACGATTGTCGTTTGTTTCTTATTCGGTATTTTAATTTCTCAACACTCCGGGCTACAAATTGCAGGTTCTTATTTCTTACCGTAAACTCTGTACCTAACCCTATTTAAATCCCTGGGTTAACTGAAACAATGCTTGTGTACATACAACTACATAATTTTACACAAAGGTGTCTGGATGTATTATTAAAAGCAGGTTGCAACGAACGCCTGTCTGTACTGCCCTTGTAACAAAGAGGACCGTATCTGCAAAAACACAGTTTGGAGTAAATTGCAATGATTTTGGGCGTTGTGAATGTTTTTGGTGATTGTAAATGATTTTAAAGTGTTTACTTTTTGAAAAATAATGTTGTAAGACATACAAGACACACTTAGGGTTTTCTAAGATAAAATAAGAAACGGTCTTAAATGAACTTTTTAAATTAAAATCAAAGTAATACATGGTAATTAACGATTAATAAGGAAACTAAATATAAAATACTTTAGAATATAATACATTCTTTGAATATATAATTGTTATATATCAAAGTATTTATATATAAAAAATATATTATAATTTTTATTTCGGTGATTATTCAAAATGTGTAATTAGATCTGTCACTGTTTCGGAGACCGGCAAATTGTTCCAGAAATTCAACCTAGAAGCAGGCATAATCCCAGAAAGTTATTTTAATAGTTTTTCTTTTTTTTTTGGGAAGCTATCCCTCGACAATTCTGTATCGATGGTGGCTTCGGACAACTAGTTTTCACATAAATTTTTTTTTGCAAAAACTCGATTTCTGTATAATCACTAGGGTGGACCTTAATATTTTTTTTTTGTTTTTTCTCAGCGGGCCGAGTGAAAATCAGTTGGGTACCTAAAAACTTGTGTGGAAACCAAAACTGCCGCGATCGGAACCTTTTTTCCCGTGCCGCAAAGCGCCGAAAGTTTCTTATGGGATTTACACGTTAAAAAATCACTGAAAACGTTCGATACGCTAAAAAACTATGAAAATCATCAAATCTGATAGTCGCAAGGATATATTTCCATGTATTTTTCCATGAGGCTAACGTTACAAGTACGTGTACGAACGTTGGACACTATAGTATGTTCCAATCCTAAATTCTCTTATAATCAATGTAAAATGACTTCAAGTTAAAGGTAATATTATATTAAGATGATGAATTATTCGTATGATATGGAGCATTTCATACTACCGTTAAATTATGCAAGTCGATGCAGGAGACTCTATCGTTTGAGAATCAGGATTGAAAAAACAGAATAATCGCCTTCCGTCATATACGCTCCTGAATTTTGCGTAAAGTTGAATGTATGATTTCTTTTGATATATTATAATAATTATTTCGTTTTCTGTTTTTTTTTTTATTTGGTGTTTTTCAAAATAAAAAGGAAAAATTCTTTGTGATTTTCATAGAGGTTGTCAGTGATTTTTACACTAAAAAAGGTCCAGGGCGTTGTTCCACACAAGTTTTAAGTTATAAATTCCAAAAAAAAAAAATTTTATCTTTTTAAACCAATATTTCTTATTATTAATGGTTGGGTTTATCCTTTTTGTTTAGGCTCAATCTACCATCTCAATAGTGTAATTTCCTTTATTGAAAAATTAAAGTATTTATATCTTCTGTGATTAATTATTAGAAAATAAATTAAGGCCATTTTTCTTTATAATTCTTGGTGTAATAAGAAAAAATTGAAAGTTTTTCTTTTTTGTCATATAAATTAGTACCCATTTTGAGTGAAAATAATTCCTAAATAACCGAAATTAAAAAATGTGTTTTACTTTTTATCTATTTGTAAATTTCTCTTAGTTATTTCTTAAATTTCGCGATTTTTAAATTCCCTGTGAGGTATTTGAAAATCTGGGTTTTTATTAAATAAATATAATATTTAAAGAAATAAATTAAATTAGATAAAAATGAAATAAATTTCATAATTCATATGGATATAAAGAAGAACTTTTTTTTATTCTTTTTGTGTATATTTTTAGAATTTCCCTACATTCGAATTATCAATTTATTATCTATATAAGAATAAAATCTATAAATTTTCTTCCTTCAGTAGTCTTGTTGCCAAATTAAATAACGTTCCTACCATAAAATTTACATAGAAGTGGAACACAATGAAATGCTATGTATTAGTTTTAGAAATAGTGAAAATAAGTTAGAGTTTGATGTATATAGGAAAAACCGCGACTCTTAGATATATTCCCAACGATGAACCGTTGAAAAGGGCGGTGTGTGAACACCACCCTTTTCAACATAAAATGGCAAGTTTTAATTTTCTAATTCACCGTTTGTTAAATTTCGCCCTCAGTAAAGAGAGGTTTGAACATGAGAAACAATTAATTAAGAATATAGCTAAGAGTAACGGTTACTCAGTCCATTTAATAGATAAGTTAATAAGGAAGCATAAATTTAAGAGAACCCTGTACAATTCCACGACTTTTCGTAGAGATACTGACAATTCGAAATTTGCTTCGTTACCATATGAACCTAAATTCACCCGCGGACTAGATACGATTTTTAAAAATATTAATATCAATTTGGTTTATAATTCTAAAAATAAACTACAGACGCTTTTGGGTGACCCCAAAGACAAAATCAACAATAACGAAAAGTCAGGAATGTACGAAATAAGTTGTAAAGATTGTGATCAAAAGTATATTGGGCAAACAAAAAGATCTATATTGACTAGATTTAAAAAACACATGGCTCATTTGAAATATGGCAGAACTGAAAAATCTTGTGTTGCCCAACATGCTTTCGACAACAACCATAGGATAGATATAAATAATTTAAAATTAATTAGAAATGTAACAAACAGTAGACAGTTGGATGCTTTTGAAAGTTTAGAAATCATTAAGTGTAACAATAGTGTAACGTTTTATTTATTTCGGGTTCGTGAGATGTGAAAAATTAAACTCGCACTTTTAAACTAACACTATTTATTTAATTAATACAACTACGGGCTAACACTATTTAACTACTCGCGGCGTAGCCTCGCGGCGTTTCTGGGCGTTCTACGTCGGCACAGGTTATCGGCTGCTTTGGTCAGCCGGCGTCAAAACAGGCAGGGGCGGACCGGGCCAGCGTTCGTAACAATAGTATGAATAAGGACAATGGTCCGATACCCACCAGTCCACTGTTTGCTCTGATAAAAAAAGACAGTTACTGTTCAGTGAACCGTGGCAACAAATTTGGTATAAATAGTGCAAGTATGTAGGCTAGAATTTAGTTTTAATCTTCTCCTGAAGATGCCAACTTGGTTGGCGAAACGCGCGTCGAGAAAAGTGTAGTAGTTCGGTGTTTCGTGGAAAACGTCCAGTTTTTTGTTTCTACGCCGAAGGTTCCAGTACCCACTCCAGGATACTCACATAACAAAATAACCAAAAAAAGTTATTTTATTTCCAATTTCTTTCGTAAATAGCAATGAAATAAAACTTTAATGAGACATGGTATCAAAACTAACTTCATTTTAACTTTAAGGACAGTTAACTACGTATTCAATATGTATCTAAAGAAATATTTTTTGACCACCAGATTATGTACGAGGATATTAAGCGATCGAAAAATACTTTTTTCAAATACATACCAAACGTGGTAGAAATGTGGTATTTACTTACGCAGGTTAGAGTTTAGTTTTAAGCATCTTAAGCATTTTAAGCATCTTAAGCTTTAGTTTTAAGCTGCTTGGACAAATTTAAGAATTAGTCGCGACTTTTGTTGTAATCCATGTTTCTGTAGTCACGCGCACAATAACGCGCATCGAACAGGGAGAAAAATCTCAAGCCAAAAACTTTATAGTGTTTTATAAAATTGTAGGTCTAGGGGTTTTTGTGGTCGGTGATTACCAGACTTCCGAATGTTTGCGTGCCCGATTGTAAAACTCCTTAAGAGTATCCAGCGATCCCGCGACAACGGGAATGGGGATGACGTACTACTGCGCATACGCGGGCTCTGGAGCGTTTTAGGGAAGGGGTCAATGTCGTATGTAGCACGGGAAATACATAGATGTGTATATAATGTACAAGGCGCTTAAAAAATATGGTTTATAATACAAAGTGGACTTTCCCAAAAATAAATCTACTCTTTACGAAAAATTGTATAGTACAGTTTTCGAGGTCGCTGATTGTGAATTTGATTATTTTTAAAATGGCAAGCTCAAAATGGCGGACAAATTTTCAAAAAAATGCATCCGATCGTCATAAAAATTTTCTGTGCACCATGTTTTCAGTGTTCAGTGCTAATTTTGGATCTTGTGAAAATTGAAAATATAAATAGATTGTTGTTTTACTACGTTAACGTTCAGTATTGATTTTTACAAGAGCGACGTAATTTTTGATAAAGTCGGTCGGTTATTTTAGGTCGAGCATTTTGTTTTTGAAAGTTTTGATCAGATGTGGATTCGCCGGAGAAGAATATGGGGTCACAATTCCCAGTTTTCGGGCGTTTGGGACCACTGTGAACCTTCAGATTGTTTTATAAAGGTGAGTAAAAATTTGTGAAACGTGTCACGGATTTTCCAACTATTTAGAAATTTGGAATGAGTTGGCGCATTTCAAAGTACCTGATGGTACTAAACTCTGCCTAAAATTTTTTCGAAAAAAAAAAAAAAAACAATTATAAAAGTTATGAACAAGTGAAATTTTATGCAGCAATTAAATAGAACATTTTTATCTCGAAATGGAAGGCTCTAATCGAACAATTTGATAGGACAACTTTTTTTCGAAAGGCATTGAACTTTTTATAAAAAATTGTTAGAACCTTTAAAATGGTTAAACAAACAAAAATAATATTGTTTATAATAAAAAAATGCTGAGAATTCAATGTTCTCCAACACTTATTTCAATTTTCTTTTTTCTAAATACTCGTTATACATTTCCTTATATTTAGAAAAAACAAAATTTTGAGATCGCTGTTTGCAAATAAACTGCACGCTGTTTTGTTGGACGTTACGCCCGCGCGCGGTGCCAGTGCTCGCGCCATATACACGTCTAAACTTGAAAAAAACATGTGATTTGTCGTTTCTCAACTGTTTTATTGAATGAGTTAGCTTTTCTAAGCTTATTGCAACCATGCCTCGAAGTAATCGTTGTTATAATCCTTTAAATAACTCGAAACATAAATGTGTGTATAAAATGTGATACAAGTGACGAATAGTAGAATGCAGGCTTTCACGGCTGTTGTCCAATGGTGAAGTTATTTCTTCTGGGTTTTGCCGCGGTCGTCTAAATTGACTTGACGTTTCACTGATCATGCTGTCAGCTTCTTCAGAAGGTTTCTAAAGACTGTCTTTAGAAACCTCCTGAAGAAGCTGACAGCATGATCAGCAAAACATCAAGTCAATTTAGACGACCGCCGCAAAACCCGGAAGAAATAACTTCACCAAGTGACGAATAATCGGAATGCAAAGTTTGCTCATTTGACTGGAAACTATGTGTGTGTATAAAAATATGTAACCATGTAAACTATGTGTTTAAAACGTTCAATTAACAACAATAAACTGGATTCGACTACGTAAGTTTTTTGTAAATTAAGTTTAATCAAATTTCAACGATGCTTATTATTTAACAGTAAATAATATTATTTAATGTTAAATAATAATTTAATGTTAAATAATAATAAATAATATTATTTAATGTTAAATAATAATCATCGTTAAAATTTGATTAAATGTAATTAAAAAAAAACTGACGTAGTCGAATCCAGTTTATTGGTGTTAATTGAACGTTCACAGGAATCACACACATAGGTTCCAATCAAATGAGCAAACTTTGCATTCCAATTATTCGTCACTTGCATCACATTTTTATACACACATTTATGTTTCGATTTATTTAAAGGATTGTAACAACGATTACCTCGAGGCATGGTTGCACTAAGCTTAGAAAAGCTAACTCATTGAATAAAACAGTTGAGAAACGACAAATCACATGTTTTTTTCAAGTTTAGACGCGTATACGGCGCGAGCACTGGCACCGCGCGCGGGCGTAACGTCCAACAAAACAGCGTACAGTTTATTTGCAAACAAGCGATCCCAAAAATTTTGTTTTTTCTAAATATCTGGAAATATATAACGGGTATTTAGAAAAAAGAGAAAATTTTAATAAGTGATGGAGAACATTGAATTCTCAGCATTTTTTTATTATAAACAATAATTTTTGTATTTGTTTAACCATTTTTAAGGTTCTAACAATTTTTTTCCAAAAATCTCAATGTCTTTCGAAAAAAAGGTGTCCTATAACATTTTTCGATTAGAGCCTTCCATTTCGAGATAAAAAATTTCATTTTAATCGCTGCATAAAATTTCATTTGTTCAAAACTTTTATAACAATTTTTTTTCTAAACAATTTTAGGCAGAGTTTAGTACCATCAGGTACTTTGAAATGCGCCAACTCATTCCAAATTTCTAAATAGTTGGAAAATCCGTGACACGTTTCACAAATTTTTACTCAAGCGTGAATGGGCATATTTTATCTTATATTTTATCATATGTTTCTTTGCTCAAGCTAAAGACTTCCGTGAAGGGATAACCACCCTTCGGGAGGGGTTGGTACACCCTTTGTATCCACTGCTGTCCCCTTTTCATACTGCGTTATGAAAGTTGCTAGCTTACATGCTAGCGGTTCTAAGGGAGACAAGGAAAAGGGTGATTGCATATCCGGAAGCAATTCTTCAAAATGGTAAAAACCACCCCCTGCCAGAAGAGGAATGCAAAGTTCCTCGTTGTTACCCCTGAACGATACCAATGCACTAACAAGAATCGTATTTAGTTGCTTTGACCTCATCTACTGAAAACTACCCCTAAAAACCCGAAAAGGATTCAGAAGCACCCCCAGGAGTAGAAATATGCAGTTTGGGAGTTCCAATGCTGAGAGAAGAGAAAGGGAAATCCGTTGGCATCTCAATCTGATTCCAAGTTCGGATGGGGGTTAAAACCGACCCCCTCCTCCTCGGGATGAAAAGGAAGGGCTGGAGGTAGGTGCGGAAAGGAGAAGGTTTTTTACCCTTTTGAAGGATTGCTTACGGACCTGCAATAACATTTTTCCTTGTCTCCCTTAAAATCGCTAGCATGCAAGCTAGCAACTTTCATAACGCAGTTGTATATCGAAAAAGGGGATAGCAGGGATTGCAAAGGGGTGTCAGCCCCTCCGGAAGGGTGGTCACCCCCTTCGCAGACGTCTCTAACTTGAACAAAGGAACATATGAACGATAACATGTCCATTCACACTTATCCCCTAAAATACTGACATTTGTCAGTTTACCTCCCTTTGAGGGATTATTTCTCCCCTACACAAAAATTTAATGGATATACGGATGTTTTGACCCCGGAATCGGAGTCGAAAATCAAGATTCGAATTCAGATAAATCAAGACCTTTTTTGTGGGTTTGTGTAATAGACTGTGCTAGGCTGTAGGAGTACAGTTATTAACATGACATATAAAAAAAGCACCACCAAAACGTCCACTTTTTTGTTTCTACACCAAAGGTTCCAGTACTCACTCCATGATGACATAGTTTGATTTGAATAATTTATTATATGTATAATAAAGTATTATAGATTTTAATGGTATTATGCTCTATTTATGATTGGTATGCCGTGATTTTTCATCCTCTTCACTTCAAGAATTTGTTACTTCAAATGTACTTGCAGATGTCGACATCATCCCTTCACGGGGAAGACAGCTCTCTAAGCCTAGGCTACTCTCAATGTGGTACCGTTACTCAGTTACGCATCCACAACTCGCGGAAGAAGTGAATTTGGTCAACCTGCTTAAGAAATGTGTTACTAGATATATTCACACAAGTTAAAAAGTGCACAAATCGTAAAAATATTCTACAACGAACATCAAATATGACACTAAACCAATAACCGAATAGTGTAAAATTGTTTTTTTTTCACACGGTTCATTTGTATTTTCATTACTTGGATAAATCAGTAGAAAACGAAAGACATTGAACGCATGTTAACTACGTTCAATACGTTTATCTGAAAGCAAAACTGTTGATACACAAATATAACAAAGTTAGTTAAATATTGTTTACTATAAAATCTAAGGGCTCTTTGCTCCCCCATTTAATAGCCTGTAAAAGACTGTAACACGCCTCCTTGAAAGCAATTTAACTGCTAGTAACAGGAACAATTCTAAAATTGATACAAATCCCTCTTACTCCGTGGTTACAATCTTATTTCTAAAGGTATTCGTAACAGTTATGCAGATGTAAACCATCGCACTAAAACTAAAATGTTCCTTGCGAAATGCACAAAACGAAATCTTAAATTTAATTACCTGTTTAGAAAACATACCCTCTAGTGCAACGAACTGGCTATAGGAGAATCTGCACTTTATTTTCCTAAGTAAAGTGCTCTGAATTTGATGCTAGCGGATCTAAGAAGCTTTCAAATAGAAGCCTTATTTTAAGTGCCTTAGAAAGTATATGATTTATGCGACTTTAAAACAAGTTATAGGAAAATATCTTTTCCCCTGTGAAAGGAATGATTGAGGATGATTGAAAGTAAAAAAAGATGTTAAATAAGAATTATAAGATAGTGCCGTATTGCAACAATATTTACAGTACTTATTCAAAAATATAATATTGGTCTTGATCTATCTGTAGACTTTCTGGTGTGCTTTTAGAATAATCGTTTAAACAGTGTTACAGTTTGAATATTAAAAAAAAGTGAGAACTAAAAGATAATAATACGTATTGAATCAGAACGATTTCGATCAGAATATATGGTAAATTGACAATATGAGTAATTAAGTTGTAATATATACTGGGTTAGTACAAAGTCCCGGAAAAGGTCGAATAAAGTTGTTATTTGAGGAGTATTATATATTTTTTAATTTGATATGGAATCAAAGTAAAAAATTTACCAAGAATTAGACGTCCAAGAACGGCAATCGATGAAGACACCAGTCTGAATGTTTTAATAACGGTTCAAGAAAATAATCACATATCCACAATGGAATTATGACAAAATCATGACATCTCCCAAAAATCTGAGCACAAACTTCCAAAAGCTGCAAAACTAACCTTGCAGAACCGCCTCACGTTTCATTATTTTTAATGCCTTACAAGATGGCTTCAGAACGAGAATATTTGACCTACCCTCAGTACGCATGTATGTACATAGATGCTAATGATACAATAGTTTCGTCAAAATAAAATGTCAATATTCAAATCAAGAGTTAATTGATATTATACAATGCATCAATTTTCACCGAATGAAGTGTTCAGTGGTAATATTTTTTAATTTTCAAATTTTTTAAATGAAGGTTGATATTTAAAAGGAATTTACACTAATATTGTTTTATGAACAGTTGTTTCGATTTGTATCAAAGGTACAATTATTTTTTTAGGTGAATACACAAAAGAAAACAAGAATTGTTACGTCTGGAAACTTAGCAGGCTGTTCTGTAGATTACAGATCAGTAATATTTTTGGTCGGACTAGTTATCGGTGATAAATGATAATTTTTACCATTTTTAGATAAATTCTTGGAATACTGTAGCACTACATATGTGGTTCACCAAAATGAAAAAAATCACCCAATAAAAATTGACATTATCCCTCCAGGAAATATTAATTGTGTTAGACACCACACAAACAAAAATGTAGGACACATACTCAGACATTGGAACAAGTGGTGTTATTAAAAAAATTCCTGCAACTGTCACAAGAGGAATTCGAATTCGCGGGATAATAGCCAGTGCAGTGCAGTAATCACTGTTTCTCACATATATTTATGGTACTTATTTACTATTAACAAAGTTAGTTTCTAAAACTGACTCTGACCTTCTCCAAACACTCTAAGATGTCAAGAAAAAATGTTTCAAAATATAATTTTATGTATGCAATAATTTGTTTCTATGCTGTTACTCATAATTTCTATGGTACACCACTTACGCATTTTTTTCGCATTATCAAATGTCGCCTAATTTTTGAAAAAGCATCCTTTGTTTTTTTTTCTCTATGACGTGGTGTAAATAATATTCATAGGACCCTTTTAATATTTCATAGCAAATCGTCCAAAAATCATCATAACTTCAATAAAGTAAGAGTTCATTACTGTGAATTAATTGTGCTTATTAAAATACAAACTAGGATCAGGAACGTTTTTACTGAATTTAAAATGCCACTATAACTATGCAACAATTTGCTAAATCTTTGCACTTTTAAACAGTGGATTCTATCTTGGTACGGTGTAACAGAAACAATAGTAATGTAATTAAAGTTTAATTAGCGAGTAAAGAGGAAAATTATTTATTTAACATCGGAAAAAAGGCGCAAAATACACTTTAGATATATCTCTCTAAAGGAGTTGCTCAACATTGGAGGACTTGAAGTAATTGGAGTAATCAAATTCAACTAAGATTCTCAGTATACATTCTAGAGAAGTTAATATCACATGATGTTGTAATGAAGTCGTCAGGCGAATTACTTTCTTTCCTCATACCTTTTATGAAGTAAAATAAAAGCAAATATATGTAATGGGTACTTGAATGTAAACCATACACTCATAAAGAGAACATTTAATAATGAACACATTATAAAAACAGCATTATTTCGTCGGCTATCACGTTAAAAGGTTTTTTAATGTATAGAGAAAGAAAGAAACAAAATAGAGGGCGAGACAGATATATGTTTCATGTCAAGTGGAACACAAAAATTGGTTTGACCGATCAAGACGCACGAGGTCTTAAAATGTTCGTCTAGTGAAAGGCTTCCAAAAGCAAAGTGGCGTTTTGAAATATTCAATATGGCGGATCCAATATGGCGCCTGCAGCTCTCAACTTTCAAAAAAATTAATTCAAAATTAACTCAACTCAAAAAAATTAAAAACACACGCCAAAAAAAAGTTAGTTCATTTTTGATATTCTATAGATATCAGGTGGTTCTATAAACTGCCACAAATCGTTTTTTTTCTAACCTCAAAAAAAAGGCTAAATGTATGAAAATACGCAAAAAAAAAATGGAAAACTTGCATTCTTCATATCCTCCTCTTTGTCTATTAAAAAGTGAACCCACGGAACCCAAATCCATCTCCTTAGTTAAGTCAGCATGTCTCATTTGTTCCTAACCTCAAAAAAATGATCTCAAATCGATTTTTCTTGAAAAATGTTCATTTTTTTTAGTTTTATATTTGTGATCGGAGACTTCCGAAACACCTATGTATCGGCAATATACAATTGATTTAGTTGTAGTTGTCACCTGAAGGGGGTTGAATTTATGGATGACATTTTTACGTCGCAAGATATCAATTTAGAATTAGAAATTGACGTGTCTCAGAATTTTCTAAAAAAATGCATAATAATGGAGCTACTGAATTTATTCCATTTGGCTGTTCCACACTGTATATACATATATACGTACTTTCTCTATAACACATAATCGATTTATAATAAATCGATATTCGGCAAGCGGCTTTCGGTTAACTGGATCTTAGTCAATTTTTATGTTGTTCTGGATAATCCGGTTCCGGATAACCCGGAATGTACTGTATAATGTAGAAAAACCAAAATGGGCACAGGGGGGAGCCTCAGTTTCCTCCTGGGTACGGGCCTGAATACCTACAATTTTTCGTTTAAGCGAAAAATAAAGGAAGTTACCTCAGCAAAATCTAAAATTATTTTTTAAGACGCCTATTTACCAAACATTTAACGTTTAAACGTTACTGCAACACGCAATTTTCTCTACGGGTTATTGATTTCCGAGGCCACATGATTTTCCCAGAGCAGGAAATAGCTTCATTCAGTTGGAAAACAAATAATATCGCCAAGAAAGAAAACAGTCCTTTAGCGCGATTTATCTGCAAACCGTCAAGGCTGAAAATATTTCCCTGCTTATGTTTATTCATAGTTTTCCGAACTGACTTCTGCAGCAGAAACGCTAAACTTCCGCCGTCTAGCCTAGATGAAAGAGAATATAATCCCAGACCGAAAACGGCTTCGGGATGGGAAATATTAAATTTATAATTTTTATGCCTTTCCACGCAAAAGCACGTTTTGGCCCACGTAAGCCGAAAAGCCCGCCATAAATAAATAAACTTAAAACTCTCGTTACTCACCGCGCTACAAGGATTTATGCGCTGTTACATTTGCTTTTTGGAAACTTCATAGGATTTTCTCCCGACGAAGTTGTACACAGAAAAAAAAATGTAGGTACCTATATAAAAATACATAATAAAAGTTGGCCACAAATAACCTATGTTAGGTTACGTAAAACTTGGGTAAGTAAAAAAAATACGTATGTATGTCCCAAATTGTATAATTCAGTACATTGTATTTTAGGTTTTATTTTATTCCGTCAAAATTAACATTAAACACTTTTAGATTAGCCCCATTTGCGTTATATTTGAGTTAGAGACTTGTGGTTTTTAATTTTCGGTAGCCCATATGGTTGGTTTTTATGCCCCGAAGTCGCTACGCTGTGACTTAAACTGTTCGCTGTCCACACCCCAAAAAGCAACCCCATGTCGAAATTTGAATTCGCAAGATTTTGACAATTTCAGAGGCCTACAGGATCGACTAAGAAGGACACTGTCGGGTAAAAACTCCATCCGGCACACAGTAAGACCTCCTCAATAAGTTTTGTGTATTTGGTTGCTCTCTCATCTCTTCAACCCATTTTCAGACCCCTAAGCCACCCATTTGCATTTACGCAGGGTTTTGCGTGGTTTGACCTCTGTTTGGAGAATCCATTGCTCCTAATGCTGCCTACTAAATTGGTATGGGATGTCACAATTCACTTTCACCTTTTGAGGCCACTCAAGCACCCTTGCAAGCCACATCCACACCGACCCCCCACTCACCCCCTCTGGTTCCGCCCCTATAGAAGGTTACGTGGGATTTCGTTTTGTCTCGAACTTATGTCATGGCATTACTTGAAGGCTCTCGAAGTTGGCCGAACACACTGCGAAAGGCTGAAAAGTGATAATCAACTCCAACCCACCCCCTGAAAATGTGACGCTCTAAGGAGTTGTAAGCAGGTCTTGATGAATGGGGTGACTCAGAAAGCTTTTGTGAGGATACACGAACTCTTTTTGGCACACCCCGAGTTCTCCATCTCCTTCAAATCCTCGTTTGTGTCTCATCACCTTCTTTTTTGACCACCTCCAAAATTTTGAGTGGATGCAAATTCCTGAAAGAAGACTGGTTGGGTAGGCGGAACCTTCGTTTGCACTTGTGTGAATCGACAATTGCGAAATTCGCGACAGATGCTTGGTACACGCGGCAAGTGTTCACTGTGACTGTGAGCTCATGTAGCCTCGACTGGGTTAGCGCCTGCGAAGTAGGTCACCCAAACACGTTCCCGCTAGTAAAATTAGTGAAAAAAAGATGCTGTTTGGGTGGTATGCCTCGTAAGTACTAGCCCAGTCGAAGGTTCATGCAGGGGCTGTTCACTCTTATGAGCCTACCTGAAATGTGATATTTAGTATGAGACCAACTCTATAGATGGCGCAACTAGCCTAGTTAGTTATGTATAGTTGGTACTGTTAAAAAAAGAGATTGGTAGTCCGGAAGAACTAGTTCAGTCCATGCGCCCAAATGTTTAATATTTATAATTTGCGTTATGTTCTTACGTCAATATTTATCTGGGCGTATCGATTGAATTGGTTCTAAGTAAAACCAAAACAAACCTAAGTTTTGTAGTTTTGTGTTTAATTTGTTTCCATGTGTTAATTTATTTTGTGTTTTATTTGTGTATTGGGTATTATATATTCTTATTTGAGACAGAAATTAGTTGAGTTAATATTACATTAAAAGATGGAGAACTAGAACTGGTACCAGATGTGTGTTATAAATGAAACTTCATGTAAAGAAAGTTATGCCTTTACTTTTTTTAGTTTATATAAATGGCTAGTTGGAAATAATTTATACTTAAATGTGATTGTGTCTTGTGTATAAATGTGATTGTGAATGCGTATGAATGTGGTTGTGAATAAAGGAATCTTACATCTAAAACAATTGATTTTGGTATTTAATGGTTTCAATATCTAAAATATCCTCCTTTTTCATCACTGCATGTCTTTAAAATTTATTTTTTAGACATTATTTCTTGAGGAACGGTTTCAAATACAGTTTGTGGACTTTTTTAAGTGTTCCCTTATGGACGAAACGTATATATATTATATGACAAGAATAGCAAAATCATATTTAGTTTATGCTAGATAAGGATAAAAAACTTTATGTAACCAAGTATGATTATGCTATTCTTATATACATACGTTTTGTCCATAATGGAACTCTTAAGAGTCCGCAAACTGTATTTTATTTTTGAATATTTTTTTGAATATAGCGCCATCCGCCATATTAGTTAAAATTAGTTTGAGACCAATTCAAGAGATGGCGCTTCACGGTTTCATTTAATTCTATGAGAGAGTTCCATCTATCTCTTCTTTTATCTATGGGTTCATGTGCCCAAGTCACAATACCACTTGTCGATGTTTATATTCGACAGCGCGATGCTGTCATTCCAGTTTTTAACAAATCTTGTATAGTTTGATTAGAGTAAAAATTGTTGAAACGTGTCACGAAAATTTCAACATAACCGAAACTTTAAAGTAGTGGTGAATATCAAAAGTACTAAGTGTACTTATGACACCATTAAAATGTTTGTAAAAAATATCAAATGGTGCAAAAGTTATTAACAAATGAACATCGTTATAAAAAAAGGTAGCTTTTTATTCTAAAATTATTATTTAATATCTAATATAAAGTACTTATTATAAAAAAAGTCGATTCTTACGTAAAATTGGATGCTCTTTTCGAAAAAAAAATATTACGATACCGACAAATTATTAATAACAATAAAAACGGCTATTTTTTTTTTTTTGGTAAACAAATAGCAAAACGAAAACCTTCCTGACCTTTTTTTTGATTTGTTACATGTCACAAATTGTTCGTTATACTCTAACGAACAAAAAGCAACAAGAAAATTTTGGGGATCGGCAAGACAGAACAGTTTGGAATACATATGCTCGTTATGCGATAATGAGCATATGTATTGCAAACTGTAGGGGAGAGGGAGGCACAATGATACAATTTTTGTCGTGATTATGATTTTGTCCAAGACAAAATACTTGTCGCCATTTTCTTATTTTAGGCGTACAGGCTATGTATTTGTCTTTCATATGATACTCTATTTAAAGGAAAAATACAAACAAGTTTGGAGTTTTTGTAACTTTTTTTAATGTCTACATTTGCATCAAACTACCTCTCTGGTGGGGTAAATTAATACAGTGCTGGAGAACATTTATACACATTCAATACACTAGAGAAAAAAGTAATATTGTAGTGCAATATTTACTGAATTATAAGATTAGGAACTGTTAGGAAAATAAAAGGATCTATTTTGGCGAAGTGTATCACCAGCAGCAATGGATTTGGGGCGTTTGAATACGACATATCCTCGAAGCACTAAACTGACGTCCTGAACGTTAGGAAAAACAAAAAATCTTATGCCAGTTTTTCTTTTCCGTAAAAAATTGACCTCTATTTCATGGTCATTATAAATCGTGACAATTTGTCCAACAAAGTGTACGGCTGTTTTTCTTGTTAGAAAACTTGACAACAAAATCGCCTACCTACATTTAATTCATCATCACACAACAATGGTAGTTCTTCATCAGTGACATCGTTGATTGAATCAGATAAGCTCATTTCCACTTCACTGTCACTTTCGGATGAACTTGGAACATTTCGGACCGTTTCTTTAATATTAAATTTCATCTTCTTGGTTACTTGCTTAATTTTTTTCATATCTCTTTTCTTAGCGATGTCCTCTAATCGTGCTTTTTCTGGTGTTGTGGTGTAAATACGAGACTTTATCGCATCTGCCTAGTTGTTTGTATAACTTGTATAATTAGAGTGATATATTCTGATTTGGTTTCCGCCCGCAGCTTTTTCTTCCAGATTCATCTGAAACCCCTGGATTCTCATTTTTATGATTATTTTTTTATACTTTTCGATTCTATGTTGAAGTGTAGAGGGTTTTAAACCATGATCAGCAGCTGAAACTCTAATTGATTTGTGATTTTGAATAACATCGGTTATTGCAGTCTTTATAGCTACTTCGTCAATGAATGCTCTTTCTGTCTTTTTATTAAAGTACGTACCATTTTCATTAACCTGAAACAAGTAACATGTCCTCGTATAACTTACTGAATCTTGTTTATACGAATAAAATAGTGCATTTGTAAATTGCAGAGGTACATTGATACACTGCAGAGGCACATTGATACACTGCATCAATGTACCTCTCATACATATGTATCAATGTACCCCAAATGCACTCTGACAGAAATAATCACTAGTGGCATATTTAACCTTACAGTGCATACACTTGGTTGCAAACAATGTTTAAATAATACTTACGTTTAGGAATCGTGACACAAGCAGCACTCTATTGCTACCACGTTGGTAAAAACACACACATGTAAAAAGGCATTAAAAATTACTTTCTCGCGCCAAAATAAACTAAACACATGTAACTTTACTCTCACGCGTTTTTCCGTTACTAAATTTTTATGACAAGTAGCCCACACTAGTGCCATCTTTGAGGTAATAGGTTGAAACAAATGGACTTCTTCTGCCGCGAAATTTTAAATACATATCAATGCTCCTCGTGTATTAATGTACCTCTCTCTCCTCTATGCTCATTATCGCATAATGAGCATATGTATTGCAAACTGTTCTCAAAAAAGTGAAAACTCTATTAAAAAACATATTTCGAACATTGTTTGACTTCACTCTGCAGAAATATACTCGTGTTATTTATGACAACATATTATGCACATTATTTCATTTTGTAATAATAGATTTTAATTATTATTCATTTTATACTGTCTTAAATTTGACAATTGTTTAATTGACCTAATTTACTTTTGTTAACCGGAATTTCATCATTAATAATAGTTTTCACCAAATGTGTTTTAAAAGTTTTTTTTCTTCCCGTGTCCCCCCAAAAACCCCCCCCCCTGGGAAAACCCCCCCCGCGCCGGGGGGCCCCCCGCCGCAAAAACTTTTTTTCTTCGGGGGGGTTTCCCCCTCCCCCAAAATTTTTTTTTTTTTTTTTTTTCTTTTTATTTTCAAAAAAAATTTTTTCCCCCCACCAAAAACACCAAAAAAAAAAAAAAAAAAAAAAAGCCAGAAGGTTTTCTTTTCCTATTTGTTTATAAAAAAATAGTCGATTTTATTGTTATTAATAATTTGTCAATATCGTAATATTATTTTTTTTCGAAAAGAGCATCCAATTTTACGTAAGAATAGACTTTTTTTATAATAAGTACTTTATATTAGATATTAAATAATAATTTTCGAATAAAAAGCTACCTTTTTTTATAACGATGTTCATTTGTTAATAACTTTTGCACCATTTGATATTTTTTTAAAACATATTAATGGTGTCATAAGTACACAGCTTGTCCATCAAATGGATAATGTTGTAAACAACTGTTACTATAGATACAGATTATGCTCAAGCAGTGGCGGTGCGTGATATTTCAGTTAGCCATATCTTGAAAACGACGCATGGGACCCACTTCACTTTTTTAGGTGATGACTATACACCTCTTACAGAAAGGATTTATAGTGAAAAAAATCGTCAGCAAAGTTTGCAAAAAATTTTCAAAAACACTGGAGCACTCCCTGGGTTCTCAGTAACGCTCTGTGGGATGTTTGCAGTATATTTTTTTCATAATCTAGAAACAAATATAAGGAGACGTTTTTCGATTTGTTGCAAAAATATTTTTTTTTCAAAAGTTATGGCCATTTTAATTTTAATTTTATAGGAACATTTTGTTTCCCAAAATTAAGGCCATAACTTTTTGAAACAAAAATTTTTTTTTAAAAATCCAAAAACGTCCCCTTTTTTTTTTTTTTCTTTTTTTAAAAAAAAAAACAAAAAAAAACCCCCCCCCCCCCCCCCCCGGGCCCCCCCCCCCCCCCCGCCTGTTTTTTTTTTTTTTTTTTTTTTTTGTTTGTTTTTTTTCTCTCTTTTCCCCTCTCCCCAAAATTTGTATAGTCATCACCTAAAAAGTGAAGTGGGTCCCATGCGTCGTTTTCAAGATATGGCTAACTGAAATATCACGCACCGCCACTGTGCTCAAGTATCATTAAGACGACATTAACAATATTAATAACATTAAAAAACTTAAAAATACTGTCTACGAAAGAAATGCAAAGGAAGAATAACGTTACGGGTAGTTTTCTGCGCCTGTAGCGATTGTTACATTACTTTGCATCACTACAGAAGACTATATTTATTAGGGATCGAAAATCGTGGGCCCAATGTCTCCATTACCTCCGGTTTTGGCTGTAGAAGTGACCCTTCTTTGAAATCTCATTCCACACCTACTCGAGTCAGAAAAAAGGGCATATTTTCGAAAACAATAAAAATATCAATACTCAGTTTGCTGTAAAATGTTCCGCAATGCCTGCTCTTATGAATACTTCTAGGTGGGTATGAAAATGCCAACTAATTAGTTGTTAAAATGGCGAAATCATGAATGTAGGTTATGCATGGTGCCTCTGTATGGTGCCGGTATTCGGACTGGGGTTTCGGGGACATCCCGATGCTTTTCCGTCACCCAAAAAATATAATAACCACAATTTAATAATAATAATAATCTTTATTCAAATAGGAAACCTAATATACACAAACTTCATATGTGTTTACAAGTTGTAAACAATTATTACTTAAATCTATCCATATATTATATACTAGTACATATATTAATTTTATGTTACATTATATATTAAACCTACTTACAAATAAAAAAATGTGCAAAAAAATACAGTTTTTTAAATAATAGTGAATTATGCAAAAAAAAATATAGTACCAATTATACCAAATATACAACAAATAAAAAATGATTTTGTATAAAAAAAAGAAGTAATACTTATTGCAATAATAATTTTAATCAGTATTGTCCCTTAAATATGAATTCAATTTTCTTTTAAAAGTATTAACAGATTGAGAACTTTTTATGTCACTAGGTAATTTGTTGTAATCATTTAAGCCTTTGTAGAATAGCGTGTTTCTTGCTTTGGTTGTGTTTGTTTTATTGATATATAATAAATCCCTGTTTCTTGTACCATAGTCATGAATTTCTCTATTATAAATAATGTATGTATAAGTCGAAGGAAGGAGGTTGTTTAGAATTTTAAATATAAAAATCATCGTTAAGTATTTCAAACGAAGAGATATGGGCATACACTGTAATGCGTCCAACATTAGATGTATTGGAGTATGTCTATTGCATTTTAAAATAATAAGCATAGCTCTATTTTGCAATTTTTGTAGCTGATCTTTACAATTTTTATCCATCAAATACACTATACTTGAACAGTAATCAAACTGAGGTTGAATTATAGATTTATAGACTGTTATATTTGCCGTAAGTGACAGATTGTTTGAAATTCTTGAAAAAAAGTATACTTTTTTTATTATTTCTCCTTTGATGTACAACAAATGTCTTTTAAAATTTAATGTACTATCCAAAAATCCACCTAAATATTTAATGTTGATTAACATATCCAAACATTTAAAAAATTTCAGTGAGCTAGCGGTAAAATGTTACGTCATATGACGTCGTTGCAGTGAGCAATCGACATACAGGTTGTGCAATAACGTACTATAGCTTTTAAACTTATCAGAATATCTCTGTGCCCTTTCTGTAAAAGGCCACAATATAATATATTCATATTTATTAGTTACGATATTACTGTTTCGTTTGCACGAAATTCGTGAGACTGTCACGTCGTAGCAGTCACAGAAATACCAACGAGATTTTGTGAATTCACACTAGAACACTTTTCTACTTAATATCGAGACACCTTTTTGCACTCAGCGCTCGTTTTGCCCACCATGGAGGTGATTAAAACCGATTATATGAAAGTTTTAGTCACCTCCTGATAATGTTAAAATGGTTGGCGAAACACAGATTGATTGCAAAACAAAAAAAATGTTTCGGTGTTAAGTAGAAAGATGTTCTAGTGTAAATTCACACAATATATTGGATTACAGTGACTGTTACGAAATAACAATTTCACGAATCTTCGTGCAAGCGATATAGGTATATATTCTAACATCGTGGGGGATACCAATGCATTTGATACCAATGATACATGCAATGAGTTTCTATTGTGTCCTTGTATACAAAGTTTACAGAATTAAGATATCGTGATTAGTTGAGTTTTTCTAAGTGTTAAGTATAAGAGTGTTCTAATTGTGTCAAAAAACGAGAATAAAGTGTGGACTTATTCATGTTTTACAAAACCCAAGTTACTTAAAAAATGTTATTTTCTTTTACTTGCTTTTTTTTTAGTCCTTTTAGTTCATAATGTCTAAGTTGCTTTTGCTAAATATGTGTTTTGTTTGTCTTTATAAATTATTTACGGTAACGATACACTTTCGAGACTTAAAAACACATTTAATGTATATAATGTATTATTTCTTTCTCGTATAAATACGGAATAGGTGTCGTCGGCGTGAAATAAAAACTTATTGAGTTGCTCTGCAATAACAAAGAAATGTTTTATTAGAAATAATGTTACAACTGAAACTAAGTATTACACATTTATAATAGTTTACAAACATACCTGCAATAACAAAAGAAACGACATTGAAGCTATTATTTCACAATATATTGGTTTAAATATTAGTTAACTGTCAACTGTCACTCTTGTGAATAATGTGGATAGAAAACACAAGGAGTTTGACGATCCTAATAAAGGTTATGTCAACTCTCTTTTACAAATTCCCTTAGGCAAAGATACAGGCAAATGTACAATTATATACAGACGAATATAGAATTTTTTATACAGACAGATATAGAAGATATTATGCTGTATTGACAACATAATTGGCAACAGGAATCAGTTTCGTGATATGGAAAATATTTGACCCTGATTTCTTGTGCCCTATATCTATTCTGTAAATCGAGTTTGAAAACTTTTCGACAACTTTATATGGTCCAATTTTGAGTTCATCCAACTTTTTTTCTATTCAACCGATTTCCGTTTTTTAACATATACCGAGTCTCCAACTTTTAATTCACAGTGTCTTCTGTGTTTTGTCGAATTTTTGTTTATTATAATTGTGTGATTTTATGGTATTTTCCAAAGCGAGTTTTCTATCTTGAAGTAACTCATTGTGGGTTTTTTTCTGTTTCAATTGGTCCGGTAAAATTTCAGCCGTTTTTTCCCTCCAATAAATATATTGGCGAAAATCCAGTCACTGTATGTTTAGTTTCATTGTATCTCCGAATGCATTGATGTGCTATGGTCGTCCAGGCTACTGGTCCCTTCTTTTCATTTACCTTACATCTAATTTTATTAACTAGTGTTTGGTTGAGCCTTTCATTTAGAACTTTTGAGAATGGCGCATTTACTGCAGTTAAGATAATGGGTATATTTTCCTTATCTAAAAATTGTTTAAAATCTTTTGAATTTATAGCCGGATATTGATCCGTTAGGATCATGCCAATTTTATTGTATTGCATCACTTGTCGAACTAATTTGATGAAATCACCCGAAGTTTGAGTTTTTGAAGTCAAAATGTAGGCATATCTGGTGAAATGATCAACAAGAAGGTGTAAATATATTTTTGTGGAACGTGAGCCACCGAATCCACCAATAGTATCTATGGATACGATCTCAAAAGGATAAGTAGCAGGACCTAAGTGAGACATTAGTTCGAATTTATATTTGCCTCTAGATTTGTTATTTATGCAGGTTTATATACGTTTTTTTGCTAGAATTAGAATGGTTTTATTTTATGTTGCATTTGTTTAATTCCTATATGACAGTAAATATCGTGTACAAGTTTTTGACTAAACTCAGTAAGTATAACCTTTTCCTTTTTTCTAACTGTTTTATACCATATTTTATCTTTTAATTTTAGTTTATCTTTATTATTCTGTATATCTTCATTTGTTTCCTGATCATTGTAGATAATCTTCCAGTTTTATTATATTAATGAATTTTAAACTTTCATCCTGATTTTCATGAGGTTCTAATACCGGATTTCTGCTCAAACAATCTGCCTCCAAATTGTATTTTCCTGGGGAGTATATTATCTCGAAATTGAATTGAGATAGATAGTACGTTAAATCTCCTAGTTCATCATCCGTTCTAGCTTTAATATTCATTCTTTCCAGGGGTTTATGATCAGAGAAAACTGTAACTCTTCTCCCCCATGAGCCAGTGCTGCCAATATTTAATTGCCTCTTTTATTGCTAGACACTCTAGATAAAATGATTTTTTTCTTCTGAGTGTCATTTAATTTTCTCGAAAAATAAGCGCATAGTTTTTTCCCCATTGTTCTGTGGTTTTTATTTCAAAACAGCTCCTATGCCCTATACACTCGCAACCGTGTAAATATATATCGGTAAATTTGGATCAAAGAATGCTAAAATAGGAGCCACACAAAACAAACTTTTTATTGTATCAAAGGATTCTTGACATTTGTCGGACCAAACAAATTTTTGTCCTTTTCTTAACAAATTATGTAATGGATCTAATATAATTGCTATATTGGGTATATATTTTCCATAAAAAATTTATCTTTCCCAAAAACTTGCGGACATTCTTTTGAGTTCTCGGAGTAGGAAAATCATTTATAGCAATTAAATTATCTTTCAATGGACTAAGGACTAATTGTATTATTTGTTATTATATGTCCTAAATACTTTACTGAATATTGTGCGAAGTTGCACTTTGAAAATTTCAATCTAAAGCCTTCCTTCAAAATTGCTGCCAATAACAATGATAAGTGATGAATGTGTTCTGAGAATGTTAGAGAAAAAATCAAAATATCATCTATGTAATTCACAGTGAAGTCTGAAAGTTTGTGTTTCCTTATAATGCTACTTAATACTTTGAAAAATTGCTGGTGATGTTTTTAAACCAAATGGTAAACAAGTCCACTGAAAATGTCCTTCTTGAGTAACAAATCCTGTTTTTTGTTTGTCTTCAATTTTCAAAGGTATTGACTAAAATGCTTATGTCCAGTGTTGAAAAGAATTTACAGTCTCTCATTTTAACCAGTAAATCCTCGATTAATGGGAAAGGTTGAGACTGAGGAATGATAATTTTGTTTAAATCGCGAAAATCTATACATAGTCTTGATTTTTTCTCCTCTTTTTTATAAGTCAACGTTACCGGAGCAGCAAAAGGACTATATGATTCTTCGATTAAACTTTTTTTTTAATAACTTCGATACCTGTTCTATTTCTTTTTTATCTTGAACAGTGCATCTATATGGTCTTTTACTACAATATTTATCAATTAATAAGTCAATATGTGCTTCATAGCCTTTTTACCATGCCTACATCATATTTACCCTTGGCAAAAAAGTGGTTTATATTTGTCTATTAATTTATCTATTTCTAACTGTTGTTGCTAGTTTAGGTGGTTCACTAAAATGTCGAAATTCTCCACTTCTATGTGTTCATTAAAGTTTATTTTATATTCATAATCGGTGTCAGCCTTATTTTCCTCGAGGGTATGCCCATTGTTATTAATATTTTGTAAATATTGTTTTTCTTCATTGTGACGACAAGTCAGGAATTATTTCCTGATTTATGGAAGTTTTTTCCTTTTCATCCTTTGGTAAGTGTTGAAGTTTTTTGTGTAATGCTCAACTTTTCATTTTTAATTAGATGGATGTTTTGTATACAATCTAATTAAATTAAGAAATCATACTCGAAATCTTCTCCATCGATCACCAAAACCATAATGTTCTTTTCAATGTCAAAAATTTTAATCTTTAAAGTTACCACCCCTATTGCTTTCTTCACATCATTAATTGTTTTTAAATTTGCATTTTTTTATTATTATTAACTGGTTTATTTTTCAAGCATAATAATTTCGAGTTTATCAAAGAGACATTTGAACCTGAATCATAAATTCCTGAAATTTCTAAGGTATTGTTTAGAAGTAATTTAAACGTGTTTAATGGTGGAACTACTAGTTTTTTGGAACTATTTCATTTAATTCTGTTTCTAATGCAGAATTGTTTACATATCCCATGTGATCTCTTTTCGGTCCATCACAATTTTTGTTGAACCAACATATGGATTCAGGATGATCCTTGAGGAGGATGAGCGTACACCTTTATTCGCTTTTTCACAAATTCGGCATGGTTTGTCTTTTGCATTTTTTTCTTTTCACTTTATTTTTATACACAACCTTCCTGTCTGAATTTTTTCTATTATAAACATTTACTAAATGTTCTAACCCTCTTATGCAATTAAATAAATCATTAGTGTCCTTCATCTTATTTCTATCAATTTTATCAGCAATAAAATAGGGCAGCCCCGTACTGATTAGGTCGATAAGAGTAGGTTTATCGATAGATTTATTTATTTCTAATAGGAGTCTTTCCTTTTTCAAGGCGTATTCTAACAATGAGCCCTGTATATATTTGAATAATATTGCATGTCTGACTGGCGTCCACCCTTTGTCCACATAAGTTTCACAAAAGTTATCCCTCCATAACAACCAGTCCGAGTTTATTGTATGTTTTATGAGCATGGACCTGTACCAATCAAGACACGACTCCTCCAGAAATAGCCTTAGACTTTCTATTTTTTTCAACATCTTCTTCAATTCCTAAACGAGTACATTCTCCTTCAAAAGTATATATCCATTGAGTTACGTTTGAGGTTTTTTTAGTGAACTTCTCTATTAAAAATTTTTCTGAAATTTTTTTTAAATTATTGTGTTTAGAGATATCTGTTTTGTTTTCTGAAAAACTTGCCAGGATTCGTGTTAACGTCTCTTCTGAAATTCCACTGATAGCAATATATTGAGCAATAAATATATTGAGCAATAACAAAGAAATGTTTTATTAGAAATAATGTTACAACTGAAACTAAGTATTACACATTTATAATAGTTTACAAACATACCTGCAATAACAAAGAAACGACATTAAGGCTGTTATTTTACAATACGTTGGTTTAAATATTAGTTAACTGTCAACTGTCACTCTTGTGAATAATGCGGATAAAAAACAAAATGAGTTTGACGACCCTAATAAAGGTGATGTCAACTCTCTTTTACATGTATACTTCCAAGTAGTGAAACAAATTAATGTTTTCCGTATATTTCTTATGTTTAATATGTTGTAAATGATTCCCGGACATATTGATCTGAAATTTAGTTAAATAGATATCTATTAACTTCGCAGTAAATGTTAGTAAGATTCACTTCACCAGTTAAGGGTTAAAAAGCTTTTTGCAAAATACACGTAATAGCTTATTTGGTTCCAGTTCACGAATTCCGGTTCGGATATTCTCTTTCATCTCAGCTCCAGAGCTGAAAGAGAATACCTGACCGAAATGTTTGAACTGAAACCAAATATGCTATTACATTTCAGCAAAATGCTGCTCTTTAAAGGACAAATTTGTGAATGAGAAGACGTTCATCATTTGCGACATATAATTTTTCTCTCATAAACCACACAAATTTTCGAATATTGTAGTTTCGTGAAAACCAACATTAAGTAAATAAAGTTATTAAACAAGGACATTATTACCTCTTTAAATACTAGTATGACCTATGACGCGCCATGTATTGCATACTAAGTTAATATACTATACTAACCATACCCGTCACGCCTTGCTGTGCCGTTTACTAAATTCAGAGAAAACACCAAAAACATACGAACTGCCGCTAAACAATATGAAATTCACACATTTGGTGAAACGACGCGCGCGCCATCTATCGGAACATAGTTTTACTAACTCGGAAACCTTCGCGGGCGTGCATCCAACCATTTCCCAAAGTTTCATCGCAATCGGATGAACGGTTTAGGAAGAAGGCATAAGAGACATACAGACAAACATTCATTTTTATATAGGTACATAATATACTCGTAGATAACAGCATCAATACATACATTATCTTTATGGAGAAACACAAATTTATTCGACAAATTCCAGGATATTGTGAAGTAGAAATAAATAATAGGTACATAATAATAACACCGCCACACACACAAAAGAATGTTGTCTGAAATGTACATTATGTGATATACATGTAGTTTCCGAAGAATTTTTTCCTGCTGAACACGAACCCGATGAGAATTGCTCCATCACCCTTCAATCTAAAGCAAAATGCTGATGAATCTTCAGAAAAATGAAGACTGTGCTTACGAGCCGTGCTTTACGTGTGATGATGCATGGTTTCGAAGTATTTTTCCCGCTGAATACGAATCCGGTGTCCGAATTGCTCCATCGCCCTTCAATCTCCAGCGAAATGCTGAAAAATCTTCTGAAAAATGAAAGAATTTGGAGAATATTTAGCCAATAAAAATGATGACGTCATGTACAAAAAAGTAAATGCATTCACTGCTACTTCTAATTGCAGCGTAAGATGTTCAATTTACAATAAAAACTGACGTGTCCAGAGATTTTTCCATAATATTTTTAGTTTAGGGAACATTGAATTTAAGCAAACCTTTACGTCTATTGCACGAGGTGTGTAAATTAAGTAATGAGACTGGCACGTAGCGTCCGATCTAGCAACACTGTGGAGAGAGCACTTGGAAGGGCAGTAGGTTAACATGTAATGCACCTTCAGTACAAGTTTCAACTTCTTAGAGTCATTTGTTTGTTTTTTGTGACTGTTTTCGTAATCCGGTTTTTTATAGTGTATTTTAAAAATGAGTGACATTCATTTTGAACAACGGTATGCTATCAGGTTTTGCATCAGTCATGGACACAGCGTAACGGATACATTTGCAAAACTTCAACATGCATATGGAAATGTGTTTTTTCCAAAGCCCAGGTTTTTCGATGGTTTAAGGCATTCTCAGAAGGAAAAGAGTCGATTGAAGATGAACCACGCAGCGGAAGGCCTTCATCTTCAAGAACCGATGAAAATGTCGATAGAATTCTGGATCGTATGCGTTCAGATCATCGGTTGACGACAAGAATGATCGAAGAAGAGTTAAATTTGAATCTCACTACTGTTCATCACATTTTGACTAACGAATTGGGGATGAGAAAAATCTGTGCAAAGATGGTTCCAAAAAATCTTTCGCAGGAACAAAAGGTGTCTTGACTTTTGAAATCGATTGAAAATGATCCCCATTTTATGGAACGTGTCATTACTGGTAATGCGACTTGGGTGTTTGAGTACGACCCGGAAACCAAGCGCCAAAGCATGAAATGGCACACTTCAAGCTCTCCAAGACCCAAAAAAGCAAGAATGAGCAAGTCGAAGATCAGATGCATGCTGATTTGCTATTTTGATAGCCAGGGAATTGTTCACAAAGAGTTTGTGCCTCCAGGCCAAACAGTAAATCAACACTTTTACAGAGAGGTTCTTGAAAAACTTCGAAAAAGGGCATGCGTGTGAGACCAAACATCAAGAACAACTGGATGTTGTATCACGATAATGTGCCTAGTCACACAGTCATTTCAGTAAACGAGTTTTTAGCCAGTAAAAACATTCCTGTGGCTCCTTAGCCTCCTTATTCAGCTGACTTGAGTCCTTGTGACTTTTATCTCTTCCTGAGATTGAAAAATCACCTCTTTCCCTTTAGGGACGTCATATTGGGAGGATATAAAACATTCAAATGGCTGTAACCGCCCAGCTGAAGGTTATTTCTGTACCGTGAGTTCTAGATTGGGCGCTACCGTCTCATTACTTTATTATACACCTGTATATAAATATACTGTGCAATATTTAATTATTTGTAATCTTTCTTCCTTCCATATTCACGTAGTATATCCTAATAACCACACTTTTTAGAATACATCCAAAATTTTTTTAGAGAGTTACTTTAATTAAATGTGGAAAAATGGATATGGAAGTAGTGAATCCTTTGGCAGCGGTTTTTTATGTTATGTGTGATTTATCAATTTTATTTTAATTCAGTCATCAATTGCTGTAAAAAATGTGTTGCTTTCCAAGAAAGAGATAATTAAAAGTTTTCCATTTTGCGATTGAACGAGTTTCCTTATAAACGGATTTCGCTGCTTTTTTAGATGTCGAAAAAAGACATCTTGTTTACACTTAAGTACGAATAAACCCCAGACAAATTGGCATGGAAGTTATTGGGAAAACAAGCGGATAATTTTATAGCAATTACAGCAAGGACGAAAAGGATATCGGAAAGGCACAAATAAACATAATCATAATCAATATATTTTAATTAAACGAGAGACGCGTTCGACTGAAAATGTATCGATGCCATGAAAATATTGTTTTTGCCCGTTTCAAACGGAAACATCCGGGTCGACGTTTATAACATTGTTTGCAAAAGCCGGGGAAAAACACGGGAAATTTACGATGATGCAGCTAGACAGGTGATATTACATTCGTATTTTTTATGTACTAAATAAACCGACATATTTTATGCCTGCGCAATAACATGGTTGAGCAAGCGGGAATACTGATACTGCTATAAACTTGTCATACAAAACATCATTAGAGAGAACGTTACAGTTCAGAATAACGTTCTAACAGTGTTAGTTAATTATACAGTGCAGGATGAAAGTCAGGAAATAAATACGTATGTAGCAACAATATGAACGTTATTTATTTATTTATATATTATATAAATACATCCAGCAGCTCTATAGCTATTTAAGGAGTGTATGATAAAATATTGGTTGGTGCATAAGTATGTAGCGTTTTTTTCAAACTCAATTTTTATCATTATTTTTTTTGTTATGTTTTATACATCATTTGAAAGCCCGCTTATCACTTGGGTAATATTAAATAGATGGAATTTCTTGACCGTTGATCAATTAACTTGATAAACTTGTTATGGGATTATCTTACAGATAATCCCATAACTTTTGTTTATAAAAATTGTTTTTTTTTCTAACGTTTCGGCTTTATTCAGCCATCATCAGAGCTACAATTATAAGAAGAGTAACTTGATAAACTTGTTATGGGATTATCGGTCAGTTTATAAAATCAAAGTTTTTTGTTTTTTTTTGCTAACGTTTCGGCTTTATTCAGCCATCATCAGAGGTACAATTATAAGAACAGTAACTTGATAAACTTGTTATGGGATTATCGGTCAGTTTATAAAATCAAAGTTTTTGTTTTTTTTGCTATCGTTTCGGCTTTATTCAGCCATCATCAGAGCTACAATTATAACAACAAAACAATTTTTTTTAAATTATAAATGTATATAAATTGATTAGCATCAATTTATAACCTATTAGGTAACAATATTTCCTATTTTCTCTTTTAGACCAGGGCCATATATAAATTATATAAATGTATTAGTTAATTCTTATAATTGTAGCTCTAATGATGGCTGAATAAAGCCGAAACGAAAAACAGAAACTTTGTTTTTATAAACTGACCGATAATCCCATAACAAGTTTATCAAGTTAATAAAAATTAAAGGATTTTTTTTTAGAAAAACGATCAGACACGTCAATTACATTTTTTATTTGCCGATATTTTGACATACCTCATTTGTTTTTTTATTGACAGCTGTCAGAGATATAACGTCATCGATTTTTTTTAAATGAGAATATATACCATGTGATACATCGTTTGACAGCTCTTATTTCACGCAGTTGGATTCTACATTTTGGCGTGAAAATGGCGACCGTTCAAAAGTTAAAATTCGATAAAAAATTAAGGAAAATTTATTAAAGAAGTCCCCCGAACACGTGAGGTTCTACAGCTATTTGCTCGGCTAGTGGACACACTCTCAAAATGTATCCAGAATTCCAGAAATTGAAAATAAATAAAGCGCATTCTTAAATATTTTTATTTAACCCATTTATTAAAAACATAACTCTAAAAATAAAAACAACACACTTAAAATTACCTATCCTAATCTGGTCTTTAATAAATGTTCAAACTGTGCCCCGTTGAATTCTTCAACCATGTTACGTATCATTTCAGCGAGTATTTTAGGAATTTCTTATCTTATTCTATTTTTAAGTCATATATACTAGTAGGCTTATTTACGTGCACGTTATGTTTTCAATAACCCTACAAAAAAGAAATCCATGGGTGTTAGGTCAGGCGACGTAAGTGAAAACTCGAATTGACCTATTCCCCCACTCCATCGACCGGAAATACTTCGTTTAAATATTAATTTAAATAATTAATTTAATTTCAATAATTAAGAACGCGCTTTATATTATTCATTTTTTATTTCTGCAATTCTGAATGACTGGTGAGAGTGTGTTATGTCAAATAGCTGAGCAAATAGCTGTATAAACTCTTGTGTCCCAGTGATTTTTTAAATAAACTTTCCTTCGTTTTTTTATCGAATTTTAACATTTGATCGGCCGTCATTTTAAAATGGCTTAACGGAATCGCGCCAAAATTTAGGAGCATACTGCGTGAAATAAGACCTTACAAATGATGTATCATAAGCCACTTGTTATTATTGTCAAACTATCAAAAGAACATCAAAATTACGGTAAATGAAAAATTTAATTGACGTGTCCGAGCGTTTTTCTAAAAAAATCCTTTAATTTTTATAGAATTTATGCGCAACTTTACGCCCTCACTGTATAAGTAAACAAATATTTTTAAGATACTTAAAATTTCTGACTTTCAGATTCGACCTTGAAAAGTGAACAATTTTGAGCTCTCATAAGAATTCATTTGCAACCCACACATTTTTAGCAAGAGCTGCCACTGGAAAAACATGTTTTTCTGTCGTGATGATCACGTCAATTCGAATACATTCGTCGGTCTGTAGCCCGTGATTTGTGATGACATGACCCCTTTCGTTTATTATTGGTTGAATTATAAAATCGATCGCGCTCCTCTCTCAGTCGCAGAGGACGACGTACGTTTCTATGCAGATTGGTACAGCGAAAGAGGGAACCCTTTAAGCTCCTCGAAATCATAGCAATTGAACGGGTCGTTAAAGGAATTACTCCTTGTGTCAACAATCCTCACGACTAGACTCTTGCAGCAAAGTCTACTAATGAAACCAATCGCGTTAACGTTGCTTCAGGACTGTGTCGTAGGTATAAGAACCGACTAGTAGGTACAAGGGGATTGTTATACGTGGCTGTCTACCTATTTGCAGTCGCAATACTGGCCTCATACCTATTTGCAAGTCAATAAGCTCTTTTCTGGAGTGGTCTGGAAATTTACTGTTCACGGTTTATTAAGAACTATAAACGTTAAAAAAGCGTGTAAAACTGGAGAGTCGCGATTTTTTTTTGCTGTTGAATCTGGGTCCTCCCTCAACTACTGCAATGATGATTTGAAATAAAATCAACAAAAAATGTTCAGAACTTGTATTTCCTAGTAAAATTCTTCAGACGGAATTTGTTATAGAATTTACACTTACGATGACCTAAGAAGTCTGAAAACTTGTCACAATTTGTCTGCGAATCAATTTTGCTTCGCTTCGGCGTCACAAATAGGTAACACCAGTATCTTACTCCTCACACATACTTTACAGTACACTTGTTACGACCATTTGATATTTGGGAAATTGATATTTTTAAAGGGCACTTCGTTTGCGTCTACATGTGACCTTCAAATTGTTCGTGTTGTAATTATTTGGTTGAAATACTGAAGGTTGAAAGAGCTTGAAAGAGAAGCGACAATATTTATCAATAGTTATCTACTGTCGATATCTAAATAATCGAGAGCAACCATCAAATACAAAATGAAAGTTTTATTATAATTCCAAAAATTTGCATTATTTCAGCATGAACAGTTGTTGAAATGTAAATTTATCTAGATACAAAACTCAACGCCACTATTAGATACAATTTACTGCAGATATTGTTCAATTTTATAAACGACAAACTTAACATACTAAGTGCTACTTTTTTCTTAATCTACTATTGAATCCATTACACAGGTCTACAAAAAAATTATCTTCCAGGAACTACACCTATAAATTTCGAAGTATATTTTTGTGCTGAAACCGAATTCTTAACTCAGAAAACTTTCTATTGCGTAGATTTTAAGTAAATCCCGGTTTTCTGTTGTCAAAATACGTTTTTATGCGAAATAATTTTTTTTGAAATATTGATTTCTTAACCACACTTAACTTACGCGCTGAATACGATTTCGCTGTCAAAATTTGTCCTAGACCCTTCCATTTCCTATAAAATGAGAATTTAGGGTGAAAAACAGACTAAAAATCTAAGAATTTGTGTTTTTCAAGAACGTATGACCTGACATCATTTCCTAAGTATTTTTACGACCATTTCTTCTTTGTAAAATTCCGTATAAATTGATATCATTTCGGAAATTCACGGGATCGTAAGGAGTCCGACATTCTTATTTATGTCGTACTTTCTCCTCCTGGAGTGGGTACTGGAACCTTCGGCGTAGAAACAAAAAACTGGACGTCTTCCACGAAACACCGAACTACTACACTTTTCTCGACGCGCGTTTCGCCAACCAAGTTGGCATCTTCAGGAGAAGATTAAAACTAAATTCTAGCCTACACACTTTAAACCAAATTAAATAACCGTTTCCCTACCATAAAATTTACATATGAACACAATGAACAGGAACACAATGAACAGCTACCATTTTTAGATGTATTAGTTATTAGAAATAGTGAAAATAAGTTAGAGTTTGATGAATATAGGAAAGAAACCGCGACTCTTAGATATATTCCCAACGATTCACACCACCTTTCGACATAAAATGGCAATTTTTAATTTTCTAATTCACCGTTTGTTAAATTTCCGCCTTAGTAAAGAGAGGTTTGACCATGAGAAACAATTAATTAAGAATATAGTTAGAGAGTAACGGTTTACTCAGTCCATTTAATAGATAAGTTAATAAGGAAGCTTTAAATATTTAGAGAACCCTGTACAATTTCCGCGCCCGCCCACACGATACTTTTCGTAGAGATACTGACAATTCGAAATTTGCTTCGTTACCATATGAACCTAAATTCACCCGCGGACTAGATACAATTTTTAAAAATATTAATATCAATTTGGTTTATAATTCTAAAAATAAACTACAGACGCTTTTGGGTAACCCCAAAGACAAAATCGGCAATAACAAAAAGTCAGTAATATACGAAATAAGTTGTAAACATTGTGATCAAAAGTATATTGGGCAAACAAAAAGATCTATATTGACTAGATTTAAAGAACACATGGCTCATTTGAAATATGGCAGAACAGAAAAATCTTGTGTTGCCCAACACCCTTTTGACAACAACCATAGGATAGACATAAATAATTTAAAATTAATTAGAAATGTAACAAACAGTAGACAGTTGGATGCTTTTGAAAGTTTAGAAATCATTAAGTGTAACAGTAGTATGAATAATGACAATGGTCCGATACCCACCAGTCCACTGTTTGCTCTGATAAACAAAGACAGTTACGGTTCAGTGAACCGTGGCAACAAATATGGTATAAATAGTGCAAGTGTGTAGGCTAGAATTTAGTTTTAATCTTCTCCTGAAGATGCCAACTTGGTTGGCGAAACGCGCGTCGAGAAAAAGTCTAGTAGTTCGGTGTTTCGTGGAAGACATCCAGTTTTTTTGTACTTTCTGATCAAGGTCCGAAGCAACTGGTTCCAGGAAACCTGCAATAGCAAGTACATTGGCAAAGCAAGCTCACAACAACAATATTTTCAGAAGCAATCAAGCCTTTAAATCTTTATAATATTGTAACGTTTTTATTTAATACGGGTTCGTAAGGTGTGAAAAATTAAACTCGCACTTTAAACTAACACTATTTATTTTACAAATACAAATACGGACTAAACACTACGTAACTACACTAATTTATTTTTATACAATTTATATTAGAGCGTTGTACGAAAACCGCGACGTTCAATAATTCAAAGGTAGACCAATGTTCCTGCCGCGAGTGCGGCTATTTATATTCATCCTGGAGGGCTGCGAGTAAAGGCCTGATGAACCCAGATCAGTATAGAAGCTCCCGGGATGGTTCGAGACGCCCTTGGTCACGCCGGCATCGGCCGTCGGTGAGTCACCCTTGTTTACTGGCGGCGAAATCATAGTCCACCGGCCAACCTCAGGCGGTACTATTCGGCGGATTCCGCAACAATATTAACAAGGATAATTTTAACACTACACTCGACATCCGCATATCCGAACTCCGCATATCCGAACTCACCATATTTCCGAACTTTTTCTCACCATATTTCCGAACTTGTACTTCCACACAACCGAACTTGTCGCTGTCAAATGTCAAATGTCGCTTTTGAATGACCAATGAGCCAGAAAAACCCTTTGCGCATGCGCCAGCAGTTCGGTTATCCCGAGGTGACAAGAGTTCGGAAATGTGGAATTTTGCGGAACGGAAAAGCTGGATGTTGAGTGTATATTAATTGTACTTAGTACAAATATTTCAATCCTTTCAATCTCTCAAAATAATTTTTATATCATGATCATGAGATCTAGCACAAATTTTGACAATGGGATCGTAGTCAGCGCGTAAAAATACTTCCGAAATGACATGTCTGGTTAAGAAATAATTAATATTTCAAAAAAAATCGCATAAAAACGTATTTTGACAATAAAAAACCGGGATTTACTGAGAATCTACGCAGTAGAAAGTTTCCTGATTGTGAGTTAAAAATTCGGTTTCAGCACAAAAAAATACTTCGGATTTGATAGGTTTAATTTTGGAGCAGAATTTTTTTTATAGACCTGTGTTATTGTTTTATTTACAAAAACGTTTTCATTAAACTGAATATACAGTGTGAAATATAGTGAAAAACAGAAATATGCAACTTTATGTAAAAAATATTATCTTATGATTTATTTTATAACTTTTGTGTACATCTCGACGGCATTTGGGGATAATAAAAATAATCAAGTATTTCACTTACATTTGCGGTTGCTTACCGGGATATTTTAGAATACATAATGCTGCCAAAACTCCAGCAGACTGTAGACAACAACTTTATATTTCAACAGGGCAATTGTCCAGTTCACATGGCTGCAATAATAAATCATTGGTTGCGAACTAATAATATTGAAGTTACAATTTTCAATGGCCCGCAAATAGTGCGGACATAAATCCGATTGAGAATGTTTGGGGATTTGTGGTCAACATTCTGCAAAGACTAAATATATCACGTAGAAATAGAAGGAAGGAAGATAGTGTATACATAGTGCATATATAATGCATAGGAAGAACTGTGTAAATTTGTTGATGATGTGTGGGAGGAATTAACAAATCAATAGAATTTGGGACATTATCTTATTAATTATATGTCACTTACAATTAGACTTGAAGAAATAATTCAAAGAAATGGGGCCCAAACAAAATATTGATTTTTTAAAATTTTTAATAGTTAAAGTTTTGTTGTAAATTCTTCTTTGTTAATTCTATTCAGAATAGTTGTTATAAATTTAGTTACGATTAATGTGATAAAAAAGTCGCATTTACACGATACAAAATGTTGGCTCAGATTGGGGCACGGGTAGCCGAGTGGGTTAAAGCGCCGTCTTTCCAGTCGCGATACCTCTGTGCGCGTTGTTCGAATCCTGGCTGGGGTGGCGATTTTTAATTGTCTCGCTTTCTCCGTCAGGGTTTGATATGCAACCACTAATACACTAGTGTATAGGTGTGGATGCATAGATGCCAATCCAACCGCACATGCCCTAGATTTTTGGTAATGTTCTGAGTTTTCTGGGTTTCCTCAGAACTGTAAAGCAAATGCGTTACCGAAATAATCTTAAGTCGCTCCCAGTGCGCCTGGCAAATAATAATAATAGCCACCCCTTCCCCGCACAGATCCTTGAGAGGACCTCTGGGGTTACTCTTCGGAGTAATTATAGGGTGAGTATTATTATTATTATTATTTATATGAACAAGGCAGATTAAATTTGCGATACACGACGTGTCCAATATTTATCTAAACACGACTTATACAGGGTGAGTCAAACTTAACGCGACAAACGAAAGGTACGGATAGGGCATGTTATTCTAAGCAAAAAAGTTCTAATAAACATGTGTCCGGAAATGCTTCCTAAGAACCGCTACGGACGTTTAAAGATGGCCGGCCCAAATTGGTTTTCTTGCCTTTTATTTCAAAAACCCTGCTTAAAATAATTGGTTTAACGTAACAAAACAAACTAAAATTTTACAAAAACTGCTCGAAATGTCCACCATCATTTTCAATGCAATGTTGACATCTGCGAATGAGTGATTAATTCACTCCGCTGCCTTATTAATTAAAAAAGAGAAGCAGGCCTTGATAACAATTGAAAGTGTTTGTTTGACAGCCTTGTTTGACGTGTCGATTGAATTCAATTTGTCACTAATTTTAAGCTGGTTTATGAGTAAATTGTCGGAAACATGCCAAATATACCACACTAGAAGTGAATATGCGGATATTGTGTTTGTTTACGGGTACTGTGATGGTAATTGGCGCGCTGTTGTGAATGAGTACGCCCGAAGATTTCCAATGAAAGAGTGCCCGACAAAGCGGTATTTACTAGAACATTTCAACGATTAAGAGAAACTGGGACAACTTCTTCGGAAATCGCGAGCAGACGGTATTTTTTGCACCCCCTTCATAATAGAAGAACAGAAAATATCCTCGAACACTTCGATCAAATACCTTCAAGTAGCACGAGGAGATGTTCTTTGCAATTAGGCTATTCCCAGAGCATTGTGAACCGAACTCTGAGAAGCAGATGGTCGCCACCCCTATCATTTGCAGAAAGTTCAGAATTTGCTTCCTGAAGACCTACCTCGAAGAGAATTTTCTAGAGTGGTTCTTGGAACAAATGACAAACGATGCTTCTTCCTATCGGAAGGTGATTTTGGACGGACGAGGCAACTTTTACCCGTAGTGGTATCTTTAACCAAATAATGCGCATATTTGGGCCCATGAAAACCTGCATGCTGTAAAAGAACAACATTTTCAACATGAATTTTCGTGCAACGTTTGGATGGGGTTATGCGACGATACACTCATTGGTCCATATTTCTTGCCTCCAAGACTAAATGGTCCGGCCTTTCTTCATTTCCTGGAAAATGAATTTGAAGCAATATTAGATGACATGCCTCTAATTGATAGAGCAAACAGGTGGTTCCAGTTAGAAGGTTGCCCAGCCCATTACACTCTACTAGTGCGGCAATGGCTTCACAACCATTTTATCAGGAAGATGGATTGGTCACGGTCGAGACTGTCCCCGTCCTTGGCCTCCGCGTTCCCCGGACTTAACCACTATGGATTTTTATGTTTGGGGCAGAATGAAGAGCAAAGTTTATGCTGGCCCGTCAACGACGAAGCTAGTCTCCGAGCGAGGATCTTGCAAGCTGCCCAAGAAATACCACTAGCGAGTGTCGTGCAGCCGCGCAATCAGTCATTCGCAGATGTCAACTTTGCATTGAAAATGACGGTGGACATTTCGAGCAGTTTTTGAAATAAAAGGCAAGAAAATCAATTTGGGCCTGCCATCTTTGAACGTCCGTAGCGCTCTTAGGAAGCATTTCCGGACACATGTTTATTAGAACTTTTTTGCTTAGAATAACATGCCCTATCCGTACCTTTCGTTTGTCGCGTTAAGTTTGACTCACCCTGTATAAATATACAGTACACTGTCTCATAAAAAACGGCCAAAGCTATAACTGTGAATATTTTAAAAAAATTTTTGAAAATCTGGAAATTTATATTTTGCCTAAGGAGCCCTTTTTAGCATATAAAACATGGCGGTACTTCTTCCGCGGTATTCCCGGAACGTGACCGCATTGTCATTTTTTAAATGACACCCTGTATAAATTTTTTCGGTACTTCCACTAAGTGTAAAATTTCATTTCCGATGATGTATCACAAGTCGATATTTCCCCCTCAACAAACCCCTAAAAATTTAATTCTTCCTGGGGTAAGATATATTGCAATTAATTTAACGAATGTGCCGTGGAAAGTACATAAATGGATTGTAATAATATTAACAAACAATACAAAAATATAAAAACCACCTGCCTATAAATATTGTTCAAATTAACGACCACCTTGCTGAATACACACTTGGCATCTCCTTCTTACTGCATTCGCCCCATTCAGAATAATATAATGGGGTATTTGCCGACAAGCATTGATAATTCTCTGCCTTAAAATTTCCACATTTTCCGATTGTGATAAATAAACAATATCTTGAAGATAACCCCATAACCAAAAGTCCACCACCAACCAACCAACCATTTAAATAATTAATATTTAATCTGGAATTATGGACAGGAGCCCCATCTTGTTGAAAATCGATTGTGTTAAGCGTTGCAAGGAGTAATTCATCAAGAAAATTTTCGTTGGTCCACAGTTGATAGTACTTTTCACGATTTAGCACACCATCTATGAAAAATGGTCAATCAACATAATCCCCCAAAACACCACACCACACGTTTTACACTAAATCTTCTTTGAACATTACGTTCAAACAATAATTGGAGGATTTCCCTGGCTCCAATATCGATGAATATTCCTATTAAAAATGCCACTGCTGCTAAAAGTACATTCATCTGTCCAAATAATTTTTCTCGGAAAAAGTGGATCTTGTCCCACCATATTTAAAAAAAACTGACAAAATCAATTCTTCTCACTTGGTCATTATCTTCTAGTCTGTGCATGAACTTTTTGGTATATATGGCTTGTATTTATGCTTTAGTCATTAACAGTTCTTGATGAACCAATGTTGCTGGCTATTTCTCTAGTCGATATTCCTGGGATTTTCTTGCACAGTAAGAAGAACATTTAATTCATCCTCTTCTTCAAATTAACATGAACTGCTTTTTGAAAGCACCATAGGCTCTCAAATTGGTTTCAAGTCTTGCAAATTTTTTGTGTTGTGGAATTTCTCTATTCGGAAACCTTCTCTATAAAGCCGCACCGCTTGCCTACTGCCTTTATTGCATTCTAAATATACTTGTAACATATCAGTTGGAAGTTTATAATTCATTTTTAGCTTTGTGGATCCGATAAATCACTAATCCAAGATGCGACAACCGACAAGACTATCAGAGAACCTGTAAAAATTAATATTGAAATGTCATTTTGTTGACAACTGTGTTTGTTTTGTGTTTCATGGCACATTCGATAATTTAATTGCAATATATCTTACCCCAGGAAGAATTCAATTTTTGGGGTTTGTTGAGGGGAAATATCGACTTGTGATACCGACTTGTGATCATCGGAAAGGAAATTTTACACTTAGTGGAAATATCGAAAAAAATATACAGAGTGTCATTTAAAAAAATGACAAATACCGGTCACTGTCCGGAAATACCGGAAGTAGAACCGCCATTTTATATGCTAAAAGAGTGCCCATTAGGCAAATATAAATTTCCAGATTTTCCAAAAATTTATTTAAAATACTTCACAGAGTTATGGCTTTGGCCGTTTTTTAGAGACAGTCTGTATATAAATACTGAGTACATTTAATCGTCCCTTGAAAATCAACAGGAATACACGAATTCTATAATTTCTGTATAAGCATTGAGGGAACAAAGCGGAGGAAAAAGGAAATTTATCAAGCACTCAAGTTTACGGTCTCATAGAAACCGCCTTTTATTGAAACCTTGGAAAAAAATAGAATCAGACATCTATCCATTTTGGAAATAATCTGGAGCCTACACTTTCTTTGATATTCCCTCACGGTTTTTTTTCGCATGGCGCATAAAAGAAACGTAATTTCGCCGTAAGTTTTTCTTTGCACACGGAATCGGAAAATCAACAGTGACATATGCAGCGAAGTTAATGTTAAAACTTGACTCTGAATACACTGCATACTAATACGCTCTGTCAGCCTTTTTCTATGCAAGTATTTTATTGTTTAGGTTTTACTATGAGCTTACAGTGTTCATTTTACAATTCCCGACTCTTGTACTTACTTGTATTTTTATTTTTCACAGACAAAAAAGTACGAAATAAACACCTAATATTTGCCTGTTCCAATTATTCCCATGTAAAAATATCGAGTAATTTTTGATGCCAAAATTAAACTCGTTTAGGACCTTTGATAATAACACAAGGGTATTTATTTATAAACGTCAGAACAAATTATAACAGTAATTTCTTTTGTTCATGTCAATCTAAAGCCCGGCAGTTCCAGCGCAAATATTAAAATATCAATTTAAATAAATTCGCAATCACTGCAACGTAATATGAATAAACCGTACTTACATTTTAGGGAAATGTTCTTGATGAGTAAAATACGAGGTGTGTGAATTAGTATGTAATAAGACGGATTTAAAAAAAATTCGAATAGAATTACAATTCAGTATTGTATCCTTCAAAATAATTTCCTTGGGAAGATACATAGCGCTGGAGACGGTTCTTCCATTCCCCATAGCAGTGCTGGAACTCATACTGGAATAGCCTTCAACTGGTTGGTTACAGCCATTTGAATGTTTCCTATGGTTCCAAAATGATGTCTCTTGAGGCGATTTTTCAATCTCGGGAAGAAAAAAAGTCACAAGGACTCAAGTCAGACGAATAAGGAGGCTGAGGAGCCACATGAATGTTTTTACTGGCTAAAAACTCGGTTACTGAAATGGCGGTGTAACAAGGCGCATTGTCTTGATGCAATATCCAGTTGTTTTGATGTTTGGTTTCACACGCATGATCCTTTATCGAAGTTTTTCAAGAACTCTTAGACAATTCCCTGGCTATCAAAACAGAAAATCAGCATGTATTTGATCTTCGACTTGCTCATTCTTGCTCTTTTGGGTATTGGAGAGCTTGAAGTTTGCCATTTCATGCTTTAGCGCATGGTTTTCGGATCGTACTCAAACACCCAAGCCTCATCACCAGTAATGACACGTTCCATAAAATTGGAGATCATTTTCAAATCGATTTCCAAAAAGTCAAAACACCGTTCTCTCCTGATGTCCTTTTGTTCCTACGAAATATTTTTCTCTCCCCTTCCCCGATCTCAACTCTTCCCCGATCATTTTTGTCGTCAACTGACGATCTGAACGCACAAAATCCCGTATTATATCGACATATTCATCGGTTCTTGAAGATGAAGGCCTGCGTGGTTCATTTCAATCGACACTCTTCCTTCTGAAGGTTTGCAAAAGTATCCGTAGCGCTGTGTCCAAGTCTGAAGCAAAACCTGATAGCATACCGTTGCTCGAAATTTTTAGACGCACTAGAAGAAAACGGTTCACAAAAACAGTCACAAAGAACAAATAAATGACTCTAACAAGTTCAAACTTGTAATGAAGGTGCATTACATGTTAACCTAACGCCCTTCAAGTTCCATCTCCGTAATATTGCTAGATCGGGCGCTACGTTGCCTGTCTCATTACTTAATATACACACCTCGTGCGAGGGGGTACCCAAAAATAACCGGAACAGCATTGTGGCGGAGCTTGTGTAGTACGCATGTCTGCCTCTAGGCGTGTATAGCGGAACTCATTGCCAGTTCAGTGCCGCCTGTGTTGTCGACCTGGCTTGTTCTGTTCATCTGTTTTTATGATGGCAAGTTTAAGTGAACAACGTGCAGCTGTGAAATTTTGTTTTCTACTCGGTAAAAATGCTGCTGAAACTGTTTTAATGTTGAAAACAGCTTACAAAGATGACGCTATGGGAAAAACTCAAGTGTACAAGTGGCTTGCTCGGTTTAAAAATGGCGACATGTCGATTGATGACAAACCTCGTTCTGGACGTCCATCAACTGCCCGAAACGACCAAAATGTTGAAAAACTTCGAGAGCTTGTGCTCACAGACTGTCGACGGACAATTGATCAACTGTTAGAGATTAGTGGGTTATCTTGGAGCTCGGTTCAGCGAATTTTAACCGAAGATTTGGGAATGAAAAGGGTTGCTGTCAAGTTTGTTCCTCGGGCTGTGATTGACAATCAAAAAGAATGTCGAGTTGAAACGTCCTGCTTTGAAACAACAGCTTGAAACTGATCCAAATTTTCTGTCAAAGGTCATTACTCCCACGCATGAAAAGGGGGTTTGAAAGGACACCGATTTGACAACATTGAAGAGGTCAAAAAACAGGGAGAAGCTGACAGCCATTTCTAAAGTAAGCACCGGTGGGACAAATGTATTAGTTGTAATGGAGAGTATTTTGAAGGGGATAAGGTTGTTTTGTAAAAAAATTTAAAATATATAAAAAAATAAATGTTTCGTTTTGTAACTTTTCGGTGTACAAATGGTAATTGGTAAGCTTAAAAGATAATATAGAAAAGGACACCTCAGGATAAGACGAAATCGAAACGGCCTCAGAAAGTTTTCGAAATTTCGTGGTTAAGTAAAGTTTAGAGTTGATTCACAGCCTCCTAACTTCCTCGGCCTTTCTTCCTTCCTTCAATTTTTTGGAGTGGTACTCCAAAAAATCTGAAGGATGAAGGTCACCTTCAAAACCTAAAAAAATAACATACCTCCACCACTTTCTCCCTGTTCTTTTTTTTTTTGTTCAGTGGTTCATAAAAATGGTCAATTTTTATGTTTAGAGAGAGTTTTATGAGTTTCCGATTCTGGTAAAAATATTTAATATATTTAGTTTAATATGTTTATGGCATGGGCTCCATGTCGTTATTCTCTCGTTCGACATTAAGTTGTTGTTATAAAAATTTGTTATAAAAATGTTGACATTAAGTTGTTATAAAAAAACAGAACTATTTTTTTAGTTATCTTTGAACATACTATATACTATGTGTAAAGCCAACATCGGTCGGTTGTGAAAAATGACAAATTCTACACATCTCGTTCTAACCACTAACGTAGTGCGATGAGAGGGCCGGTCTTATTCCCTCACTACCTTCGATGCGTATGCGGTTGCTTTGTATCTGTCGTCTCACTTCTGTTTATTCATTTTCATAACTGGCCGATGTCGGCTTTACACACAGGGTATAAAACTTTGTCTCAGAGAGTAAAATATGAAGTTTATGTTTTTTTTTTTGAATTGCTTAAAAAAATCAAACAACGTTTTTTTTTGTTCTACAAATATACCTTTCATCAAAGTCAAAATTGTCAAAGATTATCTGGGGTCGAGATGACTACACCTCACTACTTGTCCTAAAGATTGAACCTCACCAATTATGGATTAAACCACGTTTTATATATTTTTTCTTTCAGTTTTTTCGGAAAGGTAGGTTATTTTCAAAATCAAAACCATTATTCTAATACAAGTTAAGAGTTAGAAAACCAGTTGATTACGATATTTAATAATACAAACCTTTAATTAATAGAAATTGATCATTTTTATAAACTACTGAAAAAAAAAGTAGGAAGAAGTCGTAGAATAATTCGGTGAAAATAATATTTTTTCGATTTTGAAGGTGACGCACCTCATAACAGGTGCAACAGCAAAAATATGATGAACTTTGTTTTCAATATTTCATAAAAATCAGGTATGGGACCCCGGAAACCAAAATATTTTTTTTAATAATTCAAAACAATTTTTATGAGCTTATTTTTTGGAAGGCTTCCATACGGTTAAAGATGATTAAAAATTTCGATCTTCGAATCTTATTCTAGGTTACCATTTACTAATAATTCGTATACCGAGCGGCATTATGGCATTCTGTATTTATTCATATGTATGTATTTGGCACCTAAAGATGTGTGATTGGTTATTTTTCAAATTGTACAGCGAATTAGAGCAAAAGTGCCAAATTCAGATACAGAATGCCATGAAGTGTGAAACTCCTATTAGTCCAGAATGCACTTTCATGTGCGTAAATACATGCTATTTATATACAAGATGTAATTCATTAAAATAAAAATAATAAAAAAAAATATCCACGTTTTTTTTGTAATTACATAAGTGGACGAAGATAAATCCGGAATTTGCTTTAAAGTGCAGAATTGTAATAGAAAATATCCAGAAGTTTTAGTTGTGTCTAACAATATGTCGAAAACAAGCTTCTTGTCCTGCGTATTCTAACGTTATGCATTCTAAGTAATTTTTAGTTCGTATATAACTGTTATTTTACAAAAGTAGGGCTTGTGTCCTATTAAAAATGTTTTACCATCGACTTGGCACTTTCAGATCTAATCTAAAAAAGTAATGTAAAAAAATGGATCCGTCAATAAGGATTCAGCTAATTTTCATCAATTTTTTCCACTCCACTAAGTACGTGGATGTAAAGTAAAACAAGTAAACAAACAGAAAGCATGATTATCGTCAAATATGTTTACATACCTACTCATATAATGGACGCTACTTTGTTTTGTCATTTTTAACCTCCTACTTGAACATGTTTTTAAGCCGATGGTAAATACAGTTTTAACAAGGCACAGGGGACACAGGTGCTAATATTACAAAATGAAAGTTATGTAATTAAAATGTTTGAATGCACAAGACAGAAGAACGTTTTACACACAAGCAGTAGTTTAGAGTATTCTGTATCGCATTTTCGCAAAAACTCAAAACATTCAAATTCCGCATTCACTGTCCACTTAGTGTATTCGCACTGTATACATAAAATTACATAAAACAGAGCCGTATTGCATTTTAATGAATTACATCTTATATAAGTAAATACATAAATATACATATATGTTAATAGTACCCATTTAGCATAATATGAAAGAGTATTCTGTATATGAGTTTTGCACATTATATTACGCACACATTGTACCTGAATTTGGCGCCCTGGCTCTGATGGGATATGAAATTTAGAAATTACCATTAAAGATGCATTTTAAATAAAATGTACTAATATACACATAATTTGAATAAAAATACGTTTTATTAAAAAAACTCTAGGCGCCCATGACAACATGTATAATTTTTTTTAAGTTTAGTGTGTTGTGAAATTGAAAAACACGAAAAAAGTCGAAAAACAACTCACAATTTTTACAAGTAGGATTAGTTAGTTAGTAGTTCTAGTTCTTTCATAAGGACATTAGTCCGAAGTTGTATAAGACTAGTGTTAGTAATTTTAGTTTTATTTTGTAAAATGAAAATACTAATTCAATGTGGCAAAATTAAAGACAGTAGGTACTTTAGACCTATTTAAAATAAGAATACGGAGTATTCCTAGTTAAAATAGAAATATTTAGAGTGGTCAAATTTGTATTAACTGTTTGTAGTATTTCAAAAAGAATTGTTAAATAACTTTATGATGGCTGAAGGTATAGCTTATGAAAATTATGATATTATAACGTTTTGTTCACTACGGGTTCGTTAGGTGTGAAAAACTCAAACTCGCACTTACAACTAACACTATTTATTTATTTAAATACAAAACGGATTAAATACTATCTTACTAACACTAATTTATTTCTATAAAATGTATATTACTATTTTACGAAGACCGCTACGAGTGATATTCAAGAGACTGTTCCGTTCCCGCCTCTACGGAGGCTTATTATATTTGTCGTCGACAAAAAAAAGCTAGATGACGCCTAGAGCACGCTGGCTTGATGCACAGAGTTTGTCCGGAAAGTAATGTCAGTGAGCTTTGAAAAATGGTTTTTATTGGTTCTATGTGTACAAATCTTTAGAAACTTTCAAAAATACATTCCTCCTGCGTCCACACATCGGTTCCAGCGGGTATTCCACACATCAAAAGCCGCACGGTAGTCGTTTTCCGGAAAGGCCTTTAAAGCGTCGGTGCAAGTCTGGGGGGCCACATCGGGGCTGTAGGGAGGCTGGGGAACAACGGTGATGCCTGCTTTGACGAGGTAATCGGTCACGAGGAAGCAGGTGTGCGAAGGCGCATTGTCGTGGTGAAGCTTCCAGGATTTTGAGATGTCTGGGCGGACGCGATTCACCCTGCGTTTCAGCCGCTTCAGCACCTCGACGTAAAACTTTCCAGTTACGGTTGTCCCCTGCGGAACGAACTCATGATGGACCAATCCCCCGGCAATCAGTCAAAAAAGACAATCAGCATTGTCTTGATCTTTGACCTGGACATCCTGGTCTTCTTGGGGCGAGGGGAGTTCGACGTGTGCCATTCCGCACTTTGCCTCTTCGTCTTCGGATCGTATTCAAAGACCCAACTTTCGTCCCCGGTAATGACATCATCAAGGAAAGCGGGGTTGTCTTCGCAGGTGTCCAAAAGTTCTTGGCTGGTTTCGAGGCGCCTCGCTTTTTGATCGTCCGTTAGCACTTTTGGCACGAGCTTCGCGCACACCTTCCTCATTCCTAAAGACTCCGACACAATTTCGTGAACAATGGTTTTCGTAATGTCTAATGTTTCGGAAATTAAACGGACACTTAGACGACAGTTAGTGTTCAACAAGTCACGCACACGTTTCACATTGTCGTCGGAACGGGAGGTTGATGGCCGTCCAGCGCGGTTCTCGTCGTTGACATCTTCCCGACCTTCTGCGAAGGCCTTGTGCCACCGGAAAATTTACCTGTCCGAAAGACAATGGACGCCGAAAGCCTTCTTCAACATTGGAATGGTTTCCGCAGCACTCTTCTCCAGTTTAACACAAAACTTGATCGCCATCCGTTGCTCAAGCGAACGTTGCATTTTTTTTGCGCCAGGTCACTGTAACGACTCTCAAAGAACGAGTGATGCGACTGCTACAACGACCGGTAGCCAACTGACGCTTGTTGGATCTTGTTGCCAGATGCCCCCACCAAAATCCCAGCACGTAATGCGCGGGCTGGCGCGTACAGTCTCGGGAAAAAAATTCAATGATATTACTTTTTCCGGACAAACCCTGTAGATGTTCAAATTGCTGACCTTGCTACTTGACAGTGTCGCAATCGTACATATATATCATCAATTACTTTCTCTAAAGTTTATGGTGTTATCGCATTACAACACTATTATTCTGTCTTTTAATTAATTGATGTCTACATGTTTTGTTTCTACATTTTACTTTTCAAATAGCCCCAGTTGAAATAATCGAGACGAGGCGATATTATCAGTCACTCAATAGCACCCCTTCTACCGATCCAAAGCCTAGGGAAAATGGTGTTCAATAATTATTTACATGATTATTTATACTAAATATAAATAATTTTTTATACTAAAATTTCACTTTACACTAAAATGTACAAATATTTGATTTTTACAATTACAAGCCGTCTGTTAGGAATCCAATAACATTTTTCCAATGAAAAATAAAGGTTCTCATTTGAGATTAAAAAAAAACGCCCTAGTTCCCTAAGGGGTGGGAGATAGGCTTCTTCCCTACTCCCAGAGGTTGGTGGAGGGAAGACAACTTTGGTATAACAGAATAGCTTTTTTAAAACTATTTAACACGTATTTTTTATTGTTATTAAACGTATTTGATTCAATACAAAATGTGTTTTTTAAGATATTCAATCATTTCCAGACTACCTGGACACCCGGTATATACGGTTAGTACAAAGTACCAGAACTTTTTTTTAATTTGATATGGAAATGTTTGGTTTGAAAATTTTTAGATATCTTTGAAAACAATTTTAAATTTGATCTAGACTACAATAAATAATGTTCAAAATGTTCTACGTTTACAACTTGGCAGTGATGTAGGTACATCACTGCTTTGTTGATAGATTAGGTATTTATCAACAAAATGTCTCAACGATTTATATGTCACTTACGGGGTAATACGGTTGATTTTCTTCAGTTATTCGTCTTTCTGACTCAGTTTTCTAAATCTTAACAGTCGGGCCATCCTAAACATCACTTAGAAATTAGAAGACAATGTAACTCCAGCGAAAGTAGCTAGAATTTTACTTAAACCTTCATTAAGTAAACAATATTTGTTAGTAAAAAGGTACATTAAAATTCCCTGAGTATTTATGGACCGATTCGATATTCAAAAAAAAGGTTCAATGATATTTAAGTTAATTACAAAAACATGTAGGTGTCATTTGAAAAAAAATTGGCGGTGAGAAAAAAAGTGGGAAGGAAGAGGAGCCTTCCTTTTACAATAAATTAATTCCCTGTTGTTGCAATTTGATACCTTTATTAAGAGCTATACCTAGATTGTATGAATCATTCTGGGACTACCTGTATATTTCAGTTTCATAAATATTCGAAATGCACGTTGTGTTCACCTGACTGAGCTCATTTGCTGTACACAAATTATTTATTTTCAAAGTAACGGAATTCAACCGAATTCCAATAGTCCTTAGCAATTTAAATGCTTCCTTTCCGTTGACTCAACAAATAATGAAGCGAGTGCCCACGCTCAGGTATAATAAAGTTCCTGCGTCTGTTCGAAAGCCAAACCTAATTGTGTTTATACGTTTTTTTTATTTCCGTTCCTTTCTTTCGTAAAAATACATCATTATTAAGAAATTGGGATTACCGCTCGTATAAACAAGGCCCTTGCAGCAAAGTCTCCTAAATCTTATCGTTCGGTCCGTCCTACATCACTCGGAAATTAGAAGATAATGGAACTCCAGCAAAAACAGGGACAAGGAGAAGTGCGTTCCTCGGCGAAGGCCAGACGGGCCTCCGTTTTATTGTTTCGACGATCTGAAGTTTAGAGTTCGTCATGCGAATTATTTTTTTTTCTGGAAGAGTAATACGACCTTCATAGGATCAAGCATTTTATGCTGATTAACTAGCCGATGTTATAAACGAACAACCGTAAACTCAAAAGATAAAAGTGGAAGTCAATAATCATTTCATTCGTGACGATTGTAGCATATTTAGTGTATAAATGTAATGAATTTACTCTGTAAAATATTACTCTATATACTGTATTACTATATGTATTATATAGTAATAAATGTAAAAATCACCCTAGTGCGTAAGTTACGGAATGAAGTCGAATTGATAAGTTAACTTCTATCTCATAAAGAGTGTCCCAAAATTTACTTAAGATTTGAATTAAATAGGAAACACAGTTTTTCAATTGTATTTTTTTGTTGAAACATAAAGTACATAGGATATGGTTATGTATGGAATAGCACACCGGACAAATGACCTCCACGGCTTTGCTGGCACATACGCACTCTCTTGTCGAAATTTTCCATGGCCATTTTGCACAAATGTGGGTGAATTTAGTTGATGCAGCGTTGAATCTCCCTCCTTCAATGCACGCGTGAATGTGTGCTTGTTGACATAAATCTTTGACTTCAAATAACCCCATAGAAAGAAATTCAATTACGTTAAATCACACGACCAGAAAATGTCTCATGCAGTAATTGGAATCTTTCATGGGCTGTATGGCATGGCGCACCGTCTTGATGAAACCACATATCGTCCACATCCATATCTCGGTTATCATGTCGCGATATCGAGCACCAGCAATAGTAACTGCTTGACCAACCTCATTTTCTAAGAAGTGTGGTCCAATGACGCCTCCAGCCCAAAATCCGCACCAAACAGTGACACGTTGTGGATGCATTTATTTTTCGACAATCACATGTAGGTTCTCTGAACACCAAATGCGGCAATTTTGACGATTAACGAAGCCATCAAGGTTAAAATGAACTTCATCTCTTCGCTGTGCATGATCATTGGCCTGCAGTTATTGTGTCAATTGAACTTTTTAAACATGGAGACGCAGATCTTTAGTGAGCATACGCTGTAGACAGCTTCTTGAAATTTGCAATTCTTGTCCACGACCCCGAATCGATGTTTCTGGAGTTTTACCGACACTCTCACGCACTGCTTCGATATTATCATTTGAACGGCTTTTTATTGGACAGCCAGTGTATTTAGCGTCCCCAATTGATCCAATCTCCGTGAATTTTTCAATTACTCTCTTCAAAGTTTGTACGAAATTTGCGAACTGTAGCAGCCACTCTTTAATTATTGTTGATATATTGTTCAACAATGAAAACGCGTGTACTATACCATTTTTACTAATCCAAAACTATCAGCTGTAAACTTATTTTCTTTTTTTGGTTGCCAACACTCTACCACACAAATGGCGGCAAATTAATATCTTGCATGAATTATGGGACGCCCTTTTATATGCCACCACCACCCACACATGAGGTGGGGTGCGAACCAATCGCGAGCGAGATGAAAAAACATGTAGGCATAGCATGTAGCATGTAGCACTCATTAGAGTCGGACTCGGGGCACTATTACTACAAAGCGATAGAGTACAGAAAAAAATACAATAACGAATACTCGAAAAAAGATACTAGGGGGCTAACTACAGCATCCACATTCTTGCCATAAGTCACAAGTAGGTGATGACTATGGTCCGGAAATGAACGCAGGGTTCGTCACTATAAAATTCTATGACAATGAAAGTATAAACCGTATTTTTTAAGCGCCTTGTACATTATATACGCGCGTATTTCTTGCCCGTGCTACATACGGCATTAACTCTTCCCGAAAACGCTCCAGAGCCCGTGTATGCGCAGTAGTACGCCATTCCGCTGCGGGAACGCGGGATACTCTTACGCAGTTTTACACGCGGGCAGACAAACATTCCGAAGCCTAGTGATGAATGCACGGAAAGACTGCGACATCTTCACAATCACAGGGCACTAGTCGTATACTAGAAAAAATTAACTAGTGATGTCACTACAGTTGCACAAAGCAAATATGACTTTCCTAGTGCCCTAGTACAAATATACAATTCGTCTGTTTAAAGGTAAAACTCATTAACTAACATCGAGACAATTCTTAAAAAAAAACAACTGCAATTTTCTAAAAACAACTGACGAAAAAGTTATTTAAAGGAGTTCCAAAGATAAAAGCAATTAATTTTACTTTAACACAAAAAGTAACATTACCTTTTAACCAGCCAATGACCCATATTATTGCAACTTTTTTCGTCTCTTGATAGACAATTTCAGTTTTCTTACAACACATTTCGTGTCAATGAATTTTACATTTAAACTGACGTAATATTAGAATCTCATTTGACGACAAAATCAGGTATTTGGGAACATGTACTTGGAACAGGTATATCCTTGGACGCGTCACACTTGTTATCGTAAAATTCTGGATAGAAAATCTGGAATTCTTCAACATAACGAAAGATTCTAACCACATAGGCAGGCAAAACTGGGTCATAACTTATGACCCTCCGACTTAACTGGGTCATAACTTATGACCCCGTTTTGCCCGCCGATGTGGTCAGATTTTTTCGCTATGTCGAGGTATCCAGAATTTTACGATAACAGGTATGATTTTATTTTAGGATAACAGGTTTCTATTTCAAGGGTACATCTGTTTCAAATATCTGTTTTCAGCAAGTTAGGCTCGTATATTTATTAAGTAATGTGTATGTCTGTATGTACTGGGAACCATTAACACCAGTTAATTTTTCTAGTATTTTTCTGAGTCCATCTCTGTCGAGATTCGCCTTCAAAAACTTTTTCAATGACATATCAGCGAAACATTTCGTCTGTTTCGCTATTGGCATATCAACATAATATTCATATTAGCTATTTTAAAATTGTTTCACAGCCCTTGTAGAATTAATAAAATTTTGATTTGTTATACGCAACACAGAGTGAAAATGAAATTAGCCTAAATCAGTTAGGTAATCAGAAAAAATGCATTTTCAAAAATATGTAGTTTTTATGAAGGCGTATTATGCAGAATTACAGTTAGATCTAGTAGTATTGCTCAGTACATTTTCGTTAAGAGGGGGGCCTAGGTTGTACGTAAGTAAATTCGCCTATTTACCTATATATTTAATATAACCTAACCTAACCTAACCTAACCTAACCTGTGTAACTTCTACTAAATACGAGTTAAATGCTATATTTTCTTTGTAGCAATATACAGTCCATGTTTTCACAAAATGGCGTATATAAAATTAGTAAACTTCAATGAAAAGCTAGTTGAAAATTTGAATTGAATATTGAAAGTTATGTTCCCTACTGAAATGTGAGCTTTCCACGTGAGTTTTTGATCAGGTGTTAATCCCAGATATTTTAGTTGGTTGTTCACTGATCATTATACCCTGTGTGTAAAGCCGCTTTCGGCCAGTTATGAAAAAGGGCAAACATAAGTGAGACAACAGATAAGAAGCAACCACATACGCATCGAATATAGTGGCAGAGTAGTGGAGTAATACTGTATATACAGTATGTGTGAAGCCGTTCTAACGACTAGCGTACCGTGGTTAGAGTAGGTCGGTCTTATTCCCTCACTACCTTCGATGCGTATGCGGTTGCTTCATATCTGTTGTCTCACTTCTGTTTGTCCTTTTTCATAACTGGCCGATGTCGGCTTTACACAAACTGTATACTTTTTATTGCAGTTGCAGGAAAGATGACGTGTCGGTTCGTGAATGTGATTTATGTGGACTATTCGACCAACCTTCCAATAGGTTTATGTGTGTTTGAGCGTTTTCGTTTATGGATATTATGGCACTGTCATCGGCGAATTGTGATGGTATTTGTAGTTATAATGTCAGCCGTGAATATGAGGTACAGAAAGGATCCAAGGAAACTTTCTTGAGGAACACCTGATTTTATAGGATAGTAATAGGAAGTGTCCGAGTTGAACTTGAATTGGAATTATTCTTCTGTAAGGTACGATTTTAAGACTAGATAATGAGTGGGAAAGACTAATTTAAGTTTATATGGGAGACAGGCATGCCAAACACAAGCGAAAGGTTGTTCTACACGTTGAGGCTTAAAAATTTGAGATGGCCTTGAAATTCAAAAATAAAAATTGACACTTTGAAAGAAAAATGTCTAATCAAATTATTTATTTATACTTCCTTACTCAGAACGACTTGTAAATTGAAAATAAACAAAAATATACAGAATATCCCTTTAAAAAGTTTTTTTTATTTCTTGGGTCTAGTTGGCTACGGAAAAACGTCAAAAACGCTAAAGTACTCCAAACTTCAAACTATATTTGCAACAGGGAAAACCCAGAACGAGTATCTCTTTCTGTTCAAAGGTTATCGAGTGTACCGGGTGGGCAAATTTCGATGTTTTTATAGGGTATCTCGGTAACTGTAAGGGCTATGGAAAAATGAATCCACCTTTCCCGACCTCTTTTTTCGAGATAAATTAATTGGTGAAAACCAGAATTTGCTATATCTTTTCGTTTTCGAGTTGTAAACGAAAATTGATTTTTTTTGAGTTTTCGATTGGTGTCGATAACTCGGTTGTTTGTAAAATTAGAAGAAATCTGTTTGCACGTTCTACAGGCACTTTTTTAAGTAGAATAGGATTTCCTTAACAGATTTTTTATATCTTGTGTAGTTTTCGAGTTATGGCATAAACTTCTATTTTTTTAAATGGAAACCATAGTTGGCTATGATTTAGCTAAAAAGAGGATTTTTTTCTCTTTTACAACGATATAGTTTGTGGGGTCTATGATGATTGTTTATGCGGAAACAGTTAAAAACATATGTTTTCTAATAAAGGACAGTATAGTAATTTCAATGATTTTGCACAGTAGGCGCCTGTCATTTTGAAAACAGAACAGTTGGATATTGGGATGTAAATACACAGTTACACATTACTGTTTGATTAATTGTTTATGTTTGGTTTTTGCTTGCATTATAGTTTTAAAGTTTCGATTAAAGAAATTGACAAGGCGCGATGGCGTATCAAAATTACGAAAAGTTTAATATGCTAGAGTGTTTTATTCAAAATGGATATAATTCTGAAGCTGCATCGGAAGCATATTTTAATCGCTACCCTGAAAGGAGACAACCTAATATGTCCATCTTTGTAGACTAAAAGAAAACCTCGTTGAATACGGAGGATTTAATAAACCAAGACCAAAAAATTATCGTATTCAAGATGCTGAGGATGTTGCCATAAATGTTGTTGGTATGGTAGTCGTAAATCCTTCAATTTCAAGTAGGCAAATTGAAGCAGAGTCTGGTATATCGCGACGAAGAGCACTTTCAGTTTTTAAAAAACACATATTTAGACCTTATACAATAAGGAAACAACAACAGCTCCTTCCAACTGATCCTGAACGCCGACTGGATTTCTGCAATTGGTACCTACAACAAATTGAGCAAGACCAATTATGTTTAAAAAATATCATTTGGACAGATGAAAGTTACGTAAGTAGTGCCGGAATTTTCAACCGACACAACAAACATTATTGGTCTGAAGATAATCCTCATCAGACTGTTGATGTTCAAAATCAAGGACGTTTCGGTTTTAGTGTATGGTGTGCCCTATATAATAACCGCATTTTAGCTTACCAACTTTATGATGACAATTTAAATGGTCAACGGTATTACAATATGATAAACTACCACATAGTAGAAGAATTTTAGACAACTTGCCACTTAACGAAAGACGACATGTATTTTTTCAACAAGACGGGGCACCACCCCATAATACTAATTTAATCTCGGAATTATTAAATACTAATTTTGGGGAGAAATGGATAGGGAACAATGGGCCAGTAAAGTGGCCTCCTCGGTCGCCAGATCTCTCACCGTTAGATTTCTTTTTTTTGGGGAACCATTAAAGACAATTTATACAAAAAAGACAAATAATACACTGGTTCAACTGAGAGAAAATCTTATAGACTGTCTGAATTCCGTTTCAAATATTCCACATCTATAATGCAACAAAAAGTGTTTCAAAGCGATGTGAACTGTGCATCGCAAACAACGGACGACAATTTGAAAACTTTAGGTAAATAATGCTCGTATTTTTTTTTAATCTGTCTAGTTTTGTTTTTGTAAAATATATTGTATCGTATTTTTTACATACATTATTTGTTACAAATTTGATTGTTAAGTGTGTTAAACTTTCTTGTTATGAATATGTTATAATTAATTATTAATTAGTCACTAATATGTCATAATTAGTTATTTAAGTTTAATATACCATTCATTATATACGACTGTTACTATGTATTTATGTTACTTTTCGCAGGAGTAAATTTCCATAGCAACAGTTATTATTATTAAAACATTGTTGTAACAATGTGTTACTATAGAAACTTACTCTTCCTGCAAAGAAAAAACAAAGTAAGTATACCTATACAAAAAATTAAAATTTTTAACTGTTTCCGCATAAACACTCATCATAGACCCCACAAACTATATATAGTTGTAAAGAGAAAAAATCCTCTTTTTAGCTAAATCATAGCCAACTATGGTTTTCATTTAAAAAATAGAAGTTTATGCCATAACTCGAAAACTACACAAGATATAAAAAATCTGTTAAGGAAATCCTATTCTACTTAAAAAAGTGCCTGTAGAACGTGCAAACAGATTTCTTCTAATTATACAAACAACCGAGTTATCGACACCAATCGAAAACTACAAAAAAATCAATTTTCGTTTACAACTCGAAAACGAAAAGATATAGCAAATTCTGGTTTTCACCAATGAATTTATCTCGAAAAAAGAGGTCGGGAAAGGTCGGTTCATTTTTCCATAGCCCTTACAGTTACCGAGATACCCTATAAAAACATCGAAATTTGCCCACCCGGTACACTCGATAACCTATCTTCGTGTACACCTGATATAGGTCACCTCCAAAATCAATGATGCATAATGTAAACTTTAACCTCATGTTCAATTTTACACTCCTAAACAATGACCTTTTGAGTTCGGTTTTCCAAGGGCCTCCTTAGAATTCCCAGTATCATGTTTTGGCTTAATTTGTCTGTATCGCATTAAGATTAAGCGGCCCCCTAGGACCGTTTCATCAAGGCCGGCATTAAATTCGTGAGGCCCAAAAGGTACATTCGTCATTTCCAGTACCATATAAACAAAGTTGCGTGTCGACCAAAGTCCTTATAAATATAATACATATAATATAAATAGAAACGTAGTATCCCAATCTAGTTTTAGATGATCACGAAAGAAATCAAACCAAGGCTTAATGCGAAAGTGTACACATAAATAAAATATCAGCGTGCCCGGGAACACGTAACATCAGAAAACAATAAATTGGGGTCGATGTGTTTGAGCAAATTTTTTAAAGGCGCTCGTAACACTGATCGATGAATATTATTAGCATATTAATCTCGAGATTTTTTCGCTGGGTACTACCGTTCTGTTGATTAACCATAGAGGAGGCCATCGCCACAAGAAGCCTATCGGGTTTTTATATTTAAAAAAAAATGGGGTAATTTTCTGCGAACACTAATACAATATACTTGAAGCGCTTCTCGTATCATCATTGGGAGATGATAGAAACTCATCAGTAGAGTTCGTGCGAGCACGGAGTGTAACAGGCCCGTAGTCAGTTTACGAATGAAAATATTAATATGTTTACATAAATTATATAGCAACATAGTACTATTTTTACCAAATAGCGCGGTTAAGTCAATGATACAATACCTATATAAATTAAGATAACACGTAACAATGGTAACACACCCGACAAACGTCAGTGTTGAGACAAGGTTCCCAAGGCAGGTTGGGGTGGCTGTCACTAGCAGTGTCACTTTTTAACGCACCAATTAAAACATTAGCTACTGAACGCCTGCAAGCATCGCTAGCTTCGTCTATAATAAAATAGTTTTTAATTGTTGTTTCAAAATTGTAATTTTTAAAATTGTCCGCAATGTCTTCGCGTATTGATGTCACTACATTGTTGTAAACCCGATAGACATATGCAAGTCTTAACGTACTTCCTCATATTTCTAGCTTGTTTAATGGAATATTGCTTGCAACAAAGGCTTCTGTAAGTTTATAGAAAAATACGGAGTCGTCGGCGCTGGACGAGGCATGGCTTTTCAGATGTCTTGTTACTTTAGTTTTATCTGAAGAATTTATAATGCGTTCACACACAATACAAAAAAGGTAATTTCCTTGAATACGTATGTCCCTAAAACCCTCGGGACCACTGTCAAACCCGTCTGAAATACTTCCCGTCTATTTCTTTTTACCTTTAGCATAGTACCTCACTTTATTCACTTCTGAACTAATAATTTTATTAATATGTATATAGTTATTTAAACACACGGCGAATACGTAAAAAGGAAACGTATCAACGCGATGCCATACCGGCGACTGTCTGTTACAGCGTACCATAAATAACTCAAATTTCTAGCGCAGTTTTCATAATGCAAGTCAGCTGTGAGCTGTGAAGGCCACCGAGTCAAGGGCAGGACATGCACAGTATCGGCCCTGTGACATTCGCGCTTCGTAATTTTAATAATGTACCATGTGCAAGATAGTTTCTGTAAACATATTAACATGTTCATTCGTAAACTGACTACGGTCCTGTTACACTCCGCGCTCGCACGAACTCTACTCATCAGGTCCTTTAGTGAAGGGTTCACTTTTTCTTGGTTCACGTTTCCTACTTTTGTTTTTTCGCCGTAGGTTCCAATCCAAAAGTTTCCTTTTGGAAACTATGAACGGTATTCCTCTCACTGTTTTTAACAGGTACTTGTTATTATTATTTTCTGCATTTATATAATATTTTTTTATCATTCGAATGGTTGTAATAACAGGTACTTGTTATTATTATTTTCTGCATTTATATAATATTTTTTTATCATTCGAATGGTTGTAATTATAAATTAATTACCAATTATTAAAGTGCCTCTCTCCCTTCACTTGTTTTTATTTCTTCTGTAACCTCATTTCTACTCTGTAAGAATGGATTCCTAAGTTGTCAGACATGGATTCTGTTCCATATGTTCAGGGGTTGGGATAAAGTATGTAACCAAGCCAATATAACAGATTTGGAACATATTAATGAAACTTTGCAGGTAAGGATAAAGACGCATTGTGCATCTAATGCGTTTTCTTTGTTCCTGACTTGACTCGAAAGTATTCTCGACTTTTTTTATTTAAATGGGATACAATATTTATACAGATTATAATAGACCTTGTTAAAAAAATAAATGTATATCAAGTAATATGCCATTATCGAAGAACCGTAATTCACGTGTATCTAATCATTAATTATACGTACGAAGTGGTACATTTAAATGAAACAGAGCGTCTTAAAGAGCGTATTAAAATTTTAATGATGGCCGGTTTTCGCGAGGATTGTTAGATGATGAGTTTTTTCAACTAATGAACATTTTTCAACTAATATGGTATTTATTAACGAGCAACTTTTTGTGCAGATGCAAGACTATTCCAATGCTTACTATTTTAACCGCTAGATAAATATCATACCAACCTGTGTCAGATACCTGTTAACAAAACTTAGTATTAGTTTGAATAAAAAAGAAGCTTAGAAATAGGAATGTCATAAAAAAATTCAAAAAGTCAGTTTTAAGAATTGTGTGTTTTTTGTAATCGCGAGAGTAAACACATGTAATGTTAGTGAGCGCTTGAGCTGTGCTTCATTCTGCTTTTATTATAATTGTTGAACTGATTTTGGGAATAACAATTTGCTGAAATTAAACCTATTGTTTTAGTCCCACATCCACGTAGTGGAGTCGAAGTATAGTATTCATGAAACTAAAAACATATATTGGCTAAATATGCCTGAAATGTTCTGAAACATCGAAATTTTAAGTTTAAGCGAAAATAATTTCCTGTACCTATGTCTATCGGCCTGTCTGTCTGTTACCCTTTTTTATGTGCACGAAAACGCGTTAAGATATCAACTTGAAATTTGGAACACGTATGTACCATAAGGAGGTTTGGAGCTAATTAGATTTTGAGCTCAACCAGTTAAGGAGTTGGGAGATATGTGAAGGTAATATACTTTTTAATTACCTATAGTTGGCAAACGATGCAAAATGTCCACTTCAGATTACAGACATATTTATAATAAAACAGGTTCTGTAATTATAAAGGTTTTTGACTTACTAGGTTGGAGGATTGAGAGGGCTGAAGACGGTAATTATTCAAAATAGGACAAATAAATGTGCCCTATAAAAGGCTACTAGTCTTCTTTTAGTTTGAACACAGGTGCTAAGGCCTTAAATGGGTAGCTCAAGCACTGACATAAGATAAATTTCCAAATTTTTGAAATGTTTCTGAAATATCCTTGTATACCTTGTAAGCACTAATTTTGCGGATGAGTGCATTATAATTGTACTAGTCATCATGAATTTGCAGCTAATATATTAATTTTTAATATATATATATTAATTAATTAATTAATTATCTCCATGTAGACTCTCATAATTATCTCCAAATCAATAAAGACTTATTTTTACAAATATTACTTTTATTTCAATTCCAGTTTGCTATCTTGCTAATTTCTCCTTTGTGAGATTAAAAAGCTAGTACTGACTCCATTAGGTTGTCAAAGCTTTTTTTGATTCACGACTCCTGTCAATTAATTTTAATAAAACTAAATTTCTTCCCTTTGCAACAACTAAAATCAAGATGCATGCCTCAGTTACATTAAAAATTAATAACGGTAATTCGCCAATTGAAATTCCACAAGTGAATGACATAAAATATCTAGGATTACATATAGACAGTACATTAAAATGCAATGTGCATATAAGTAAATTAATCGTAAAAATAAGAACTATACTGCCAAAATTTAAATACCTTGAAACAAATTATAGCACACAACATCTGATAATTCTTTATCATGCTCTTGTAGAATCTCAATTAAGATATGGTATTATTGCTTGGGGAGGGGCTTATAACAACGTAATAAAAAAACTAGAAATTATACAAAAATGTGTCATTAAAATTATATACAAAAACAAATTACATACCCTAGCGATGAACTATATAAACTCGTTAACGTTCTAGGTATTAGGCAACATTATTGTATTACTCTGATTTTGAAACAAAAGGAAAGTGTTAAGAAAGATTACGTTATGCATTCTTATTTCACTAGACAAAAAAATGAAATATTAACAATACCTTTTGTCAATAAAACCATTGTACAAAGATCAGCTTCATTTTTAGGTCCAAGAGCTTACAATTTTATGCCTTTGGAGCTAAAAAATTAATTCATTAACGATGTTTAAAAAACATGTAAAAAAGTGCATCCTATCTAAACCCCGAGTTGTTATACATAAACTAATACATCTAAAAAATGTATATTATGTATAATTAATAACAAACAGTTTCATTTCACATTATTGTAATTTTTTAACTAATGTAAATGATTATATATATATTTATATTATTTAATAATCTAATTAGATTATAACATATTATTTTTATTACTTACCTCAATGAATATAATGTTTGGTTATATAGTTGTTAATTGTAGAATTTAGTTTTTTAGTTGCACCTAATCTAAACAAACAATCGCAATGTCTGGATGTCAGGAGGAAAACATACACTAGACAAGTTTTATCCTTTTAGCAATGTCTTTCTTTCCACACACGGAACACCTCACTGCAAGTATTAATTACTTTTGTGAGAACATATTTTCACAAACGTTTTAGTCTGGATATGTAATTATATTGTATGTACATAGTATTCGTCACATTTTTTTTTATACAGTTATTATATATTTTCTTACTATACTTTTACAATAGCTATGTCTTATAACCATATGTACCTAAATTGTAGCAAAAAGTGCAAATAAATTTATTATATTATTTATTATTTGAAAGAATTGATCCACTTTTAGTTTACGATGTACACAAATTGTAATATGAATATGTTGAATAGGGGGCGGAAAAGTATGTCTTTTTGTAGAGAAATCTCTACAAAAATCGCTTGTTTCGCACTTTTAGGTTAGGATATCTCGAAAACCAGAGCCAATTGAGAGATTTGGACGCGCTCAATTTTTTGAGCGCGGTGTAATTTATGGCACAATATTTGATTACCATAACCATTATGTTTGTTTCCAAGTTCTACTTTGACAATTTTTGTTATACATTGACATTTCCGAAAACTTGAAATATGTAATTCTGCCATTAGAAAAATAAATAATTTAACGAACCATGTCTCATTGACACCCGGTATATGGACTTGACATAAAAATGTTATATTTTATTTTATTATTGTTCTTTATTAATACTTCCTGAATAACATGTATTTTTCGTAGACGTATTGCCGCCTCTATTTCTTTTTTCGGACAATTTGTTTTTCAGAATGCTTTTCAAGTCCGGAATTTCAAGAAGAGGATTCTGTTCAAATATGTTTTAATATTAGTAACCAGATCGAAGGCAGTTTTAGTATTCAACTAGAAACGTGGAAATAAATTCTCGCTTGCCTTTCATATAGCATTTTCGACATGATGTAGCTGGATAACATATTCGATAAATAGGCAAATCAGAATTTTAAAATTCTGGAGTGCGTCATTCGAAGAATGCCATCATAAGTTGAAATGATCCAGAACTGGATATTTCTCACATGTTCATTATTTATTTCTCACATAAAACATGTACAAAAAGATCATAACTGCATATTTGTAAATGCAAATATACTGAACGAAATTTGATTGGAATGAAGAACCGCAAATGAATGTGTTGGGAATTTAAAACTGGGATATACATAACTTATAAATTTTATTTAAATCGGTTACTTGTTTTCTAATTATGCATTTGGATAGTTTAAAAATGTGATTGATATGCAATGGGAATAGGGATACTATCAAGCTTGTAATGTGTTCCCAAAAACAAATTGATATCGCATATTTTCGATTATTTTTTTGGATATATCTCATTCGATTATGTTGATGTATTTAAGGGAATATTAGAAACATTAGCTGGAGAACTGATAAATCAAATACCCTGCATATAACCACACATTAAATATTATATCACTGAATTCTTGAACAGCTAAATAGTAATAAATAATAAAGGATAAAACAAATAATAAAAATTTAAAAAATACAGTAATATACAAAAGCATATACAAAAGAACTGTTGACCAAGTGCGGAAAAATATACAAAAATCCGTCTAATATATCATATAAAAAAATTGGATGTTCAAGCTTCAGCTGCTTTTATTTCATAACACCTATTTCAGACGTATTAGCAATCTTTTCTATGGGTCAAAAATCCATATGGATGGCCCCTTAGTAAATCGTCGGTTTTAAAGGTAAAACTCATAACTAATATATAGCCAATTCTTTAAAAAACTGTGATTTTCTAAAAAAACGAGACGAAATTTAATTTCAAGAAGTTCCAAAGATAAAATAATATAACTTTTTAATACAAAAGTAATATTACTTTTTCTTTAGCCCATGACTTATTTTATTGCAACTTTTTTCGTCTCTTGTTAGACAATTTAATATTGATTTAGTGTCAGTTAATTAATTTTACCTTTAAACTCATTTGCCAAAAGCAGGTACCTATTTTGGTAACAGGTATTTGGAACAGGCATACTTTTGGAACAGGAACACATCACACCTCCTATCATAAAATTCTGGGTACGTCGACGTAGCAAAAGAGTCTAACTACATCTGTAGGCAGAGCTGGGTCATAAAGCTGATTGTGACCCAGTTAAGACCGTGAGTCATTAGTTATAAACTCTGTGCTACAATGCAGGGTAATCTGTCATATCATTGACGGAAGGACATATTATGAGAGGCCAAAAATACACGAGAAAAAATGTGTTAATAATATACATACCTAACGCTTGTGCCATTCAAAAACACCGACTGTCTTCATTACTTGAGCGTTACATCTGAATTTCTTGTCGTTAAACGTGAGCAATTTGACCTGTACATATGGTTGTAGAAGGAAAATGATGGTTCCACATCTACTAAAGGTAAAGTGCAAATTCAAAATAGTTCACATGAAGAGAGGACGACACACCAAGCACATTATTTTCACAAAATTTCGCACAATTATTTGCATCACTAACAATTGTTTGCTGTCACTAACATCAATATATTAATATTCTTTACACCTACAGAGGACAATGCACGTGTTACTACTGTTTGTATACTTTTAACCGTGGTTTGCAAAACCTGTTTACTTTGCTATCAATATCGGGGGCGAAATATCTGAAACACTTAAAATTCGTATCAGAACATTAACGACATTATTACCGCGAAAATCTGTTGTTTCGTCCACTGTCAGCCACAGAAATTTATTGCGTATGTCTTCTTTGATATTTCCCATGACACGTTGATATGTCTTCTGTAAATGTTTTACGCAATGCATGGCTACAGCAATGGAGAGTCGGATACATATTTGGCAAAAAAAACGTCTAAAGTGAATATTGTCGACCACATTACACGAAAGGCTACATGTGCAAAACATTATTCACAAATCAAACCAAAATTTACTTTTGTAATAGGACCAGTAATATTTTGTTGCTGTATACTCGAATCTTATATTCGAGTCTTTCAAACCTCTCGGCGTCTACGAAATGTATGTATATCGACGATTGCAAGGAATACATAAAATAATGTGATCCGTCTGTAAAATTCTCGTAATTTTCAATCATATTTTTCTGTATATTCACAAATGGTAACGAATGTGCCATTATTACAAAAATCCACACAAAATCAGATAATACGTAAATACACTATACGAACTATAAAAGAAATACATACTCGGTGCATAATACGTATGTACACAACGTTAATTAGTTAATCACTCAAGACACATACAATTGTTTTAAATTCGGCGTTCTACCGTTTGTCCGCGGCACTTCGGGCTAATACTAATTGAACAAGGGATCGCTGGCTACGAACGCTATATGAATAAATTGCATATAGACTTCCCTCGCTACCGCTACGGGAGAGTCCTAGTGCGTATTACCAGGCACGGTCAGCGGCATACGTATGCAGGGGCAAGAAATACACTAGTACATAAATTACAAGACGTTTAAGAAATACGGTTTTTATACCATACTTCCCGGACCCAAGTAATCATTCTTCGTCACTCTACATCAATGAAATAACGAACTGTGTTGTATCGACTTCGACATTGTGGTGACCTCGACGTAGTGATAGACCGCGATGTAAGAGGCGAAGGTGCATTGGTGTCAACATATTCAGCATATGTGGCCATATTTAAATACACAGGTTTGTTTTACATGGAGATGATATCGATATATTACCAGCGACCGCGAGCAGAGATGCATCTTCGATATGTCCGTACCCTTAGAGACTTCACGTCTTATTTATGTACTGTGTAACTATTTTGGTAACCATAAGCGTTAGAAAGTTAGAAAACTTAAACAGCATAATGTCAAGATAAAATATTGAGTTAATGTGGCGCACGAATAGTAACGAGATTTCCAAAAATAATAATAATAATAAAACGGCAACAAAGTTGGCTAAGCAGAAATATATGTATTTCTATTCATAATCTTAAATTTATAACCTTTTATTGGTTGTTACATTATGTGACATCCATTACATTTATTTTACAATTGTGACAGCCACTTGTCAAAAGTTTGTTTGGAACAAAGTTTAGCTTCGAGCTTCGACATAACCGCTATTTTAATATCTCTCGTTCCCTAGCCAGATTTGGTGACGTTTTGTTTTATTTTTATTTTTGGTTTTTTTTTTTCATGGTTCGTTATAATATTTTCGATGGCATCTAGAGCCGATTCTGTGTTTTCCGCCTTCAGGATTTTTTATCCGACCCCTATTTATGAGTTCATATGGGTAGCTACTTTTAAGTGTGTTACTTTTATGTGTTATGTTGTTTCGTAACCCTGACGTTATCCCATCTAGGTACAGCTCCGTCATTTCTGTGAACTATAGTTTTATAATAATAGTGACCTGAGTTCGGCTCTGTTGGGACTCGCTAGATTCATGTCTCTAGTAATAACCGAGATAACTTAGAAAACAAACAGTCGAAATATAATATATAGTGAGCGTGCTCCGAAGCGTCGGTAGAACGACGCCGAATCAAGACGAATCAAGCAGAAACACTTGCAAAGGAATTAACTGCTTAAAGAAGAGGAGGGACTTTCTTATGGAGCAGGGATAGCAGATTGACCAAAAAGTTAAGGTAAATAAACGAAAAAAAAATTTTTTTCGACTATTTTTCATGTACGAAAACTTTAAACGCGTTTTTCTCGAAACAATGTTTTTCAAATTGTCGTGCACGATTACTCAAAAACTACTCGACGGATCGACTTTGTTTTTTTTTTAATTAAAGCTTATTTAATTACCTTCTATTTGAACTAAAAAAATCAGTAAAAATTATTGCCAAAAAAAAAGTTATTAACAAAAACAGGAAAATTTTCCACAAAAAAATCATTTTTTTTTAAAACAGCAATTTTTTTTATTTATTTTAATAAATTCATGATTTTTTCAGTTCAAATAGAAGCTATACTCATAAACTTTACAAATTTTTTTCATTTTTATGAATCAGATATTTCTATTCTCTGCTGAAAATATTCAGCATAATAAGAGCTGCCTGTAACCACTGCTGCACCAGAACACTCTTGTAATTTTCTGCTAGCTAGTAACAGTGAAAATGTCGGTATGCTTACTATATCATATGCTTACTATAATATATTTATAACATATTTTTTGCACCTGTCTTCTGCTCAACACTAACCAACACCATCAATTTTTATATATAAATTTGATTTTCTTTTCCACATTTTCGCATATACATACGTAGATAGAACATGCTAACGTGCCATTTTCGTAGTTCTTTTCGGCACCTTCAACTCGGGCTTGTGTATATTCCAAACGTTCTGAAATGTAAAAGTGTGTTTTTTTATCGAGTAAATATGATAAATTATAGGTTAAAATCATGAAAAGTAAATCAAAAATAAAGTCAGTAGCAGTGTCAGCCGGTCTTGGTGGCAAGCCCTTTTTTCTATTTCTGTGTTTTCTGGTATGTACATGATTTTTGCAGCTTGTTTTGAAGTATGTTTCAGCATCATCGGCGTCGTAGGATAAATCCAGAAAGTCATAGATAAACGTAAAGTTAACAGTAACGACAATCAGTGATGGGTCGTTCTTTAGCATTGCGCACATTGAACATTTTTAATTATGTATAAATAATATATGTGTAACGAATAACACGTGTCACACAACAAGACGCACGAAGAGATGAACGACGCCTATGTATCACCGAGACAAATACCTCGGTCTAATCAGTTCGTTTATTTTTTATTGTAAGTAAGTATATAGTCTATTAAGAATTCATAATAGATTGTATCAATTACAAAAATTTTCCTTAAATGGACTGACATTTCCAATTCAAGCGTCTCTCTAAATAATATCCAACATTCTTCTAATTTATTGGACGAGGTTAAAAATCGGGTGAGAACATGGTAATGTCGCTTCACTAGCAGCATCTTAATGAACCTCTTTCTACAAGGTATACTTCGAAATCATATTTTTGTACTCTTTTAATGATCTCGCAAAACATTTTAATTAAAATTTCTTTACATCTTAAATATCTTACGACGCGAGGATTAATATTTTACATTTCCATATTTTCCCTAATGGGTGTATATAACGAAGATTAAATAAACTCTATATCTAGGAAGTTAATAGAGTTTCTTGGAGTTGGTTTCACGTTTTAATTTATTTTCATGCTCCACAAGTATTTGCATAGCGGCTTAATCATTCGCCGTATCATTTGCCTGAAAAAACGTGGGTAGAATTGAGTCGGCGAGTCGGGCCTTTTGCCAAAGAAGGCCATTAAGACGACATCTCACTAAGAGCAACAGTAATAATAGGCATTTAAAAGAACACTTAGGTATCACATTCGTTATATTAATTAAACTTATGCCAGTATCCTTTCAACCATTTCTTTTATAGAAAATTGATTCAAATAAAAAGTAGATTTTCATTTTTCTTTGTATATTCTGGAGATCTTTATATCTTGTGCTTTATTGTTTCGTTATTGTTGAAATTAGCCTCTAGTTTGGTTCCTTCACTAAGTTGCACATGCAGTCAATAATTTAATACTTAATGACAACCAACATTACAACTAGGAAGGAACCATGAAGGCTGGAGTTGCCTGTATCATATTAATCGTATCTAATGCTCACAATGTCAATTGTTTTTTTTCCAATATTTAGTTACAATCTAACCATAACTCTTTACATATATAAACACTTCACATCTTATTGCAACACTAATTCGAGTTCTTAGTTGTTGATATTATTTGGCCGTTCTTATACACTTGTCTTCCAGATAAACCCACAAAAATTCATCTTTACGGCAATTCCGCCTGTTTGGGATCTCCATTCCAAAGTGAGGAGGTACCCCATCTTAATAAAAACGGGACACCGCTGTCACCAGCGTAAAGACTTTTTTCACTGCAGAAACAATATTCGCTTTTATAAACGAAGGCATTCCACGTTATTTCCTAGGGTCACAGACTTTCGGATACTTTCAAATGCATAGTGGTCTTTTATTGAAAATCGGAAGAGGAGTCAAGAATCACTTTGAATTTTAGAAATACCAGTCTATTCAGCAAACCAAGTTCTTGATTAGTCTAAAAACAGTCAAAAATACCTCGATGCCCCACAATTATTAAGTAATATTGAACCTAAAAACCCTGAATCTAAGAACCTAAAACCCAGGTACATAACGTCAAGAAATTTATGAAATTACTCAGAAAAGTTCAACGTCCATTGGGAACTATTAGTTATTGGTCACCTGAAAGTTGTATCACTTGAACCTAATAAAAAAATACATCCATTATCGCTTGACCCTGTAATTTCTTAGGAAACAAAAACTTAAAAATGACACATTTCTTATTAGTTTTAAGTCGCTAATGTCTGTCCTCTGGTAAAAACCCTGTTGGAATACACAATATTTCTCTGTTCCACCGAATCTTAATGAGATATACATATAATAATATATGTACATAATATGTTTTTTATATCCACATAGTTCCCTCTCATATCACCAGACACGAATATTCCCTAACTATTCTAATACAAAATTTAACTTTATACCTTGTTGCTCACCTACCATAGAAATTATAAACGCCAAAAATTGTAATTTTAAATTATCGTTAAATTGATATTTGGTTCAATAATGTATTTATGGCATGAGACTTGCAAGGATTACAGACAAGGAAAAAGTAATACCCCTATTCATTCTTCAACCCCTTAACCGATTAAGCTCAAAAGTTTTTCAAAGTAATTTCAAGTTGATATCTTAACACGTTCTCGACTTATCGTGTACACAAAAAAAGGTTAACAGACCGACCGACAGACAGGCAGAAAATTATTTTAAGCTTAAATTTATTTAGCTTAGGTCTATTTAGCCATAGAAATTTTTAAAAAATATATTCTTACTTCCTATACTTCCTCCTATTCTATCCTTTTCTATACTTCCTCTCCATTACGTGGATGTGGAAGTAATTATTAAAGTTCGGACATTTGTGCTACAACGCAAGGCTCGACACTTTAAAACTCTATGATAATGAAAGTATAAACCGTATTTTTAAGCGCCTTTTAAATTACATACTCGTGTATTTTTTACCGTTGCATACACACGCCACTGACCGATCCTTCCCGATGTCTCGGGACTCGCGTCTGAGCGGTAGTACGCCGATCTCATGCGGGAACGCTGTATATGCAGTTTTACATGAGGTAAGCAGGGATTTCAGAACTCTGTTAATGATAAACTTTTGTTTACAAATTGTCTAACTCATTTAATAAATTTCTGCTTATCACTGTTATGTAGTTTAGCTTTGAGGTTGTTTGAAAGTTTGGTAATTTATATTTTAAGGCACATATTAGGGTGCTATAAAAAGGCGTCATACCAGGGCACTACTTGAATTTGAAATATTTTATCACGTAAATCAAGCAATCCCAAACAGTATTTTGGTACGTACATGTTAATATCGACGGCATATGGAGTCCCGGGACTCTGATCCCCACTCTTCACTGTATGTATGTATGGGTCGCCGCAGGTACGTTGCAGGTGTTGTGAACACTTGCGAGGATGGTCGCGTCGCTGGCTGCCATGTACCTCTGGGTGTCCTGTTATGGGCCTTGTTTCACACTTGGACATGCCGAGGCGCTGCGGCGCGGTAGCGGAGCCGTGGAGGTGGTCTGTTTGTTCTGAGGGCTCCGGGACATCCCCTCCATGTCGCTCCTGCGTCTGCTCCGTGTTGACCGGGTCTGGACATCTCAGGGGTAGCTGGAGCACTGGATTGTGACGCTGGGGCGAGGTTCATTCGTCGTGTTGGAAGTTTGGCCGTTTGTTCCTCTGGAAGGTGAAGAGCGAGGTTGGTCCGAGGTCGGGTGCTGTCATCGGTGACCTGGAGATCAGTTTCTTGGACGTGGGGGACCTGGAGTGTAGCTTCTGATTGGGATTCCTCGTAGAGGATGTCTGGGTTCATGGCGATGATTTGGATTGGCCGAGGAAAAAGTCCTCTTGATTGTGGTTGCTTGGTTGGGAAGTTGATGTATCGCGCTGGGGCGATGAGGGAGAGGGTCTCTCAGAGGACCCTCTCTGAGAGACGTGGTGGTCTACCTGGAGTCGCTGGGTTCTCTCAGTGGAAGGTGTGGATCGCGCTGGGGTTATGTGGTGTCTCGCGATGGCTTGCGGCTGAAGCGCACTGCAGTGCATGCAAAACTTTGAAAAAACTTACGGTTAGGGGACCTGGGGCGTGGAAGTCCTCGAAGACGTCCCTCAGGCGCTGGTGTAGTGACCGTGGCCACTCGCGGTCGCGATAAGTGGAAGGAATCCGGAGGCACGGCACTGAGAAAAAGAATTCAGTCTCTGTCTGAAAGGGCTTTAAAACTTGGGCCCCTTTAGAGACGACGGTCAGGTACAGGGTCGTAGACACTCCTGACACTTGGATACGGCACTGGGAAAAACACTTTCACAGGATGGTCACTTCCTTCACTCACTTTCACTGACTATTTTCTAACTCACTTATTGCCTTATTTTTCTACTGACTCGTGCGGCTGGTGCTTTGGCTTTTATATGATTTGTTGGCTTCTTGATGTTTTCCCGGGCGTTCGCGGATTAAATTTCGGTGGCGTTCGATCGCCTTCCGTGCCCTATTGCTCCGTTGTTGTTGGGGTAGTGGGATGGAGACTTCGGCTACCCCCTGTTTTTGAGGGTGCCGAAGACGATGGTACACCTGGATTCGTCTTGGGATGCCTCCTTCATGGTGTTACGGGTTCCAGAGTTTTCGTCTGTTTTTTTTGGCGTTCTTCGAGGGGTTTCCGCCGTCGCACCAGGTTGAAAATTTGTATTGGGGCCCCTTGGTGTCGACGGACCCTCCGACGTTCTATCAGGCCCGTAAGAGAGGGGTTAATGGGGTTTTCTCTTGAGTTGGCTCCTTTTGTCGCACTCCTCTCGTAGGTGATTTCTTAACAGTGTTAGGTTAGGTGTTTGTTCAGTTGTACATACATACTAGGGCTAGAACCAAATGGTACATGCCAGGGTCGAACTTGAGCATGCATGCTGCAGTGAATAAATAGTGACTTACTAAGTAATATCGTTTTCTCTTTTTCCCGCAATTGTTGTCACACTCTTACACCTCGTCGTCCTCATATAGGAATTCACTTCTTGGGATTCCATTTCTTTTATTTTCTCGGTGTTTTAGCGACTTTACGTGCTTTTCACATTGTCCTTTTCTGTAAACATGTAAGTAACACTTGCATATTTCACAGTACACAGTGGTAGCTTTAACACTTCAAATCTGGAAAACCCTGCACAATTTTGATAAGCAAATGGGGCTAGCGTTTTAACCATCGTTATAATATCAATTAAGTATAACAATCAGTAATGCACAATTACAGGCGCGCAACCTTCAAAGGACTAAATAAATACGGAACCTGTTTCGCGTCGCAGTCGTCCCGGCCCCCGCCCCGCTGGCCGAGCCACGATCCCCTGGAATACGGGATACCGATACGCGGCCGCCTGGAAGACGGTCGGTATCCGAGAATTTTGTTCTAGCCCTAATACATACATAGGTGTTTTGCCTCGTCGCTGCGGTGGTCGCGGCACGCAACCATAACCGAATATCAAGCGAAAAACCTTACTTATTAATTATTTATGTCATGGATTTCGTTCGCATATGAATTGCAAAATATCATTAAAAAACTTTCAAGGAATTAAACCGAAAATTTAACGAATTTAAAACCAATGGAACATTTCCACGTTGCATACTGTGTACTAAGCAATATGCTTTTAACCCTAGAACACTAGAACTACTCCCATCTACTAATTGTTGGTAGAGTACGTAAAAAAGGCGTGATCATTAAAAAAACACTCTTTGTGCCTTTCATAACCTTTATTTTGGAACTAAAATTATAAAAGGAACAACATTCTTTAAGTCATATATGTAATCATATGTCTCTAAAAAACGTTTATTAAAAATAATATTATCACCAAATTAGTAACAAAAAAAGAACAAATGAGGAAACTTGAATTAATTCACAAATTACTTAATTAAACTACATATGTATGTAGGTACGCCCAAAAGTTTCAACCAATGTTCCTAATTATATATTTTTTTATCAGTGAGTAGTAGGGTGCAATAAGCTCGTGGTAAATCAGGACCGAACACAGGAAAGCAATACGAAATTAAAATATGGTAGAGACACTTACCCAAATACATATCGTCTATTCAATATATCATCGTCAAGATGTAATACATGCGCTAGACATGTCACGTGGGTCATATTTCTTCGTGGGTTATACATATGTGCGTTTTAAGCCGCGTACTGACTTAAATGTGCATGCGTTGAGTCGAGGCGCACGCACATGCATATGCGCGTGTATCGACTCGTGTGTTGAAATGGCAGAAGTTATTATTGCTGGTGCTGCGTATATAGTGATTTCAAATATATTAAAAAAAGAGAAAATCAAAAAACCAAAGCGATATTGGATCCACGAAGTATACAAAACCCGAAGATATTTGGGGGCTCGAAACTTATACGGCAGTTGCACTCTGAACAGTTCCAAAACTTTATTAGAATGTCGTCAGAAAATATTGAATATTTAGTTAATAGCATCGGACCAAAAATTGCCATTTTTTGTTTTACATTATTTGCATCTCGCTTTAACGTTTCCGCTATTTCATCCCAAACATCTATATTTTTATTTTTAGAGAAGTGTAAGCAATGTTTTGCATCCCACAAAATGGGATGTTGTTCATAAAAATCAATTAACTGCAAGCAGTCTTCGTTAGACCACTCCATTTTTGTGATGCGCTGCGCATGACACATGCGCTGAGTTGTTGCGAATGACACGTCCAGATTTGAATGTGCATGTGTATGCGCCTCGACTCAGCGCATGTACGTACATTCAAGTCAGTACGCGGCTTTAGGCGCTCCGCTGCTTTTTGCATATAAGCGGCTGCATCTGTGACAAACAGATGTAGTAAATTCATCCAGTAAATTGTCATTGTCAACGTACATAAATCCCAAATATCCTGATTTTGTATAAGTAGTTTAGAGTCAGCTTATTTTCAAGGTTTCATGCTTTTTCTGAATACGGCTTTAGAATTTTTTAAAAATTTGTTTTAAAAACGTTAATTCGCATATATGTATGTATATGTATTTAGAGCTTAATAGTTTTTTTTCTCCAAAACTACATTTTTGTAAAATTTTCTCAATAACAAAAATATCTTGGAATTTTTTTAAGGATAGTCTTTTCAGATTTTAAAGCCAATTTTTGATTGTTCCAAAAAATCACGAAATCGAAATTTCCAAAAACGTTATTTAAAAAATCTGAAAAAAATTGACAGCAGATGCAATTGATTCTAAGACAGTTTTATTGTTAGAACATTTGTAACAAATTTTGTAATTTTAGAGAAAAACCTTATGAATTTTAATAAAACATATTTTTGTTTCGGCCGCCATTTTGTTTTGCCAAACATTTTTAAAAATCATATGAATCCATTTACTTTTAATTTAGGTCTCGAGGACGTGATTTTTTCTGGTATAGAACCCGGTGATTACCTGTTTCATAAAAAAATTCAATTCTAGATTTTTTTGTCGAATAAATCGTAATTTTGTTACATTTTTTTAAATCAATAAAAAAAAATTGAAGGACACATTCCTAAAAAGCATTACATTTTACATAGGAACTGACCAGATCGAAATTTTTGTATTTTTATAAGGAATCATTGGACTCACATTACGAGAAATTCAAATTTCACCAGCCGCCACTGATTAACACAATATACGGGGTGAAATGTTAACTGACATAAAAAATACGTTGATGAATTTAGTAGACTCCAAAGGTGTCGTAGTTGGAAAAAACTGGAAGCTGTGTTAAATAGAAATATCAGGTGTCAACCATTAAGTAATTGGGTAAACACGAAAGGCAAAAATATGCAATGACGCATAATTATTTCGAATACTTACGAAACTTGCACAATAGACATGTAAGTTGATTGTAGGGTGAAAGTGACAAAGTGGTGAATCTTAGATTAAGCCCACAAACAAATGTATTACATCATGTATTGGCACATGCAGAGTGCCCGTTGTCATCTTGGCACAGAGGCGGAGTGGGGACTAACCAATAAGATTATCGTCAATCGTAATAACGCCTAAGAACTCGTCTATATTCTATCTTTGTTGACATTTATTTTCTCTCCTACTCACTCCATTACTATCTGCCAATATCACAATGGCCATTCTGTATGTATATTACACTGATTGCTACGTACGATACCTCTGGTTACAGTAACACACATTAATTAATTAATTATCTGAAAATCAGATATGTCTTTTAGTCATGACAACAACAATATGTACTACTGACCCACGTGCTCAATTGCCTAAAGGGTCTCACCAGGTTTCTATATGAAATTTGCACTGGCGTCTTTGTTGACATTGGTGCCTTTATTATATTGCTAGTTGTTGAAAAATAATTTTTGGCCAATTATCAAACCCCTAACTTCATTCGTTTTTGGGGAATGGAGGTTGAAACCCCTAACTTCAAAATTATTTTTTCTATGAAACTATCATAGATATTTGAATGAAACCAAAGCGACACGAAAGCTCCTAATTAGCTTTATATTACATATTTTTTTTATAATTTTCCAGATAATTATAAGGCTGCAAAAAAATAGTGAAAAATTAGGGGTGGTTTTTAGTGGCTATTTCTTGAGGTACACAGGCCAAAACAAACACGTATAATCAGTACGTATCCAACTATAATACGTAACAATTATTACATAGATGTGTGATGAGTGGAACATATTAAAAAAAATCTATGTAAGCGGGTACATAGATTAGGTAAAACCAGGGATGGCAACAGAACCGGTTCTTCAAAAGCGGTACGGTTCCGCTTCCAGAACCGCTTCCACTTTGTGACAAAAGGAACCGCTTCCAAGAGCGGATCCGGGGTTTTTATTTTGGAAGCGGTTCTGGAATCAGGACCGGTTAACATTTTTGTGCGGTATTGGAAGCGTTCCCGTTTTTAAAAAGATGGAACCGGTCCAAAAAAATATTTTACCGGTTCTCGTTTGGAACCGGTTCTGGAAGCGGTTCTTAGATAGGAACCGGTTCTTTGTGCAATTTATAATACAGAATTTTAAGAAGAGGCGATATTATTAGACTAACGGCTATATCGGCAGAATCAGGGATCAGGGATCGCGAAATGAGGTTTAAAAAAAATTACAGAAAGTTCTTAATGGAGTACACTGGTTAAACTTAATTACGGCTTCAAAATCTGCCACACACACGTCGTTATTGTCGGTCGAAACGCAGTACCCGGCGATATTAAAGAACTCCTTTTGTAAGGTTAAACATGCAGGAATAAACGAATCATTTTGATCGCCAGTCACAATTTGATTAGATTTTGAGAAGATTGCACCGTTTAGGGGTGAGACGTAAATTACGTCATGAATAGTTAGTTTTCCCTTCCTTACAGATCACAATCGTACCGAAAGTGTGTGCATCCCTCTAGTTTGGTTGTGTAACGTTTTGGATTGTTGTGATCCTAAAATAATTATTGTTTATTTTTGTTAGTATTTTTGATTATGTTAATATTTTTATTTCCATATTCCACGTTCGATATTGAACATAAAAGTGATAATTAATACAAATTATAATCAACTAAATGACTTTTAGTTTGCTTCATCTGATCAACGGAAGCCCGAATTGTACCGTTAAATATTTCGGAGTAGAAAAAAACCACTCTGAAGCTCCTTAATTTAATTGATTTTTGTGCCAAAAATGTGACCATACTTGGCCCAGATAATATATTCGATATTTTCTCCTATTTTTTGTAAGTACAGTAAAACTCGGACATAACGCTTCCCGAATATAGTGTTCTCCCGGGTATATCGCTTTTTGATATAATATCCTATTACCTGAGGGGGGAGGGAGGTTAAAAAGTGTTCTACAGTACATAGTGTAACGTAATTTACGGACAGCCCATAATGTTTAAACCAATAAGAAGAAAAAAATACCCCAGGAACTGGTACGGAACCGGTATTCGTACCGGTTCTTACGAAATCATCCCATTACCGTTTAGAAAAGGAGCGGTTTTGGAACCGGTTCCAAAATTCCCGAAACAGCGGAACCGCTTCCAAAGAAAACGGTTCTTGTACTCTAAAAAAAATATTGAGTACTTAAAGTCATTTTCTTTTAAGTACTCAATACTAATATTGAGTACTTAAAAGAAAATGATAATATAATAAGGATGTAAGTTCGTTCTCGACACATCAATAGCAAGACATATTAATGTTTTATTGAATACGAACCAAATATGAACAACTATAAGGGCATAAGCATAAAGAGATAAACCTGTGATTGCAGTGCTAATGGAAATAGGACTATAGGTTGTTGCTCACATGTAGCATCAATAATTTATTATTTGTCACATGGCCGTTACGAATCGAAAATTATCAAGCCCGCTGAAATATTAACACATATATTTGATGTTACAAATATTACTACAACGATAGAAGAAAATAGTGACGAAGATTAAATTATTTCAATATTTTTATATAGAAAATAAAAGATACAATAGCTAATACGATAGCTACAATATACTATATAGCTGCTTACATAGATTTTTTTTTAATATGTTCCACTCATCACATATCTATGTAATTGTTACGTATGATAGTTGGATACGTACTGATTATCCGTGTTTGTTTTGGTCGGTGTACCTCAAGCAATAGCCACTAAAAACCACCCCTATTTTTTCAATATTTTTTTTGCAGCCTTATAATTATCTGGGAAATTATAAAAAATATGTAATGTAGAGCTAATTAGGAGCTCTCTTAGGAGAAAATATCTATCATAGTTTCATAGAAAAATAATTTTGAAGTTAGGGGTTTGTTTCAACCTCCATTCTCCAAAAACGAATGAAGTTAGGGGTTTGATAATAATTGGCCAAAAATTATTTTCAACAACTAGCAATATAATAAAGGCACCAATGTCAGCAAAGACGCCAGTGCAGATTTCATATGGAAACCCGGTGAGACCCTTTTGTACTGCTTTGCTGAGTTCCGTCCTGACTTACCGCGGACTTATTGCACGCTAGACTACCTACCTATTTACTAGAGTCATTGTGCCGAATGGACAGTGGAAAACACTCAGTGACGTTACTCCGACCGCGACGCTAGCGATATGTTAGTACGAGTAAGACTGCAGACACAGAAGCACAGGGTTGTGTCTTTGCAAAATAATTTCTATAAATTAGTGTAATCCGTCAGTGTCATGAAACCATAAATAAAATCAAATAAGATTACAGTTCACTCTCGATCAACACCCCACATTCATGTCGGTATTTAAATTAAAATTTAATCCGCGGGTAAATTTAGGTTCGTTTGGTAAATCAACAAATTTTGAATTTAGAAATTTTAAATTTGAATTTAGTGCCTTTTCGAAAACTCATGGAACAGTACGTACGATTTTGTAAAGGCATGTGTACTAATCAATTTATCTAATGGTGTGGTTGGAATTTATCAGCTGGTTTGGTGATCGTTGCTCAACGCTGTATTCCTAATTAATTTCTTCTCGCATTCAAACCTCTCCTCACTGAGAAGGAACGGTGAAATAGAAACTGAAAATATACTATTTTTATGTTATAAAAAAGAGTGACATGAATCATTCGGGGTATTTTTGAGAGTAGCGGTTTCTTTCCTGTTGCTAACTTATTTTTCCTCATGTGAAAATGTAATAAGGATTAGTAATTTTCTTAAGCCATAATAATAACATAGAATACAAATGTATTATTATTTAATAATATTCTATTATTCATTGATTTGTATAACTTAGCTTGTAAGGAATGTACAACGTGTGGAAAATGTTAAATACAAAAGTTTTAGGATTTTTCCCTGGCTATTTAATGGTGGCCTTGGATTTAACCTTGACTATGACCTTAAAGGTCATTTAAAAGTCAAACGATTTTTTTAAATCGAACTCCATACTTTTGACGTTGGAAATAGAGAGAGAGCGGAAAAGTTTACATTCAGATATGACATTGAGTGACTTCCTTCTTTGACCTTGGGGATCCCCACAAGGTCAACTTGACATTGGAGTGACTTCCTTCTTTGACTTTGGAGACCCTCACAAGGTCAAACTGCGAAATCCGCTATAAAAAAGTTGGCGGCAATAACTTGAACACAAGCTTTAATGAAACAGTTATGAACTCACCTTGCCTTAGTTGGTTGGGTGTACACATCACCTTGCCTTCACCAGCTGGATGAGTACATGGTCAACACAGAATAAAGCTAGAGAAATCGTACGAAAAATTTGTCTACATGTTTACGACGACAAGAAATTTTCCAGCTAGTTTAATATAGGGGATTTTCGCAGTTTGACCTTGTGGGGATCCCCAAGAACAGAACAGAATTTCTCCACATCGTCACGGATTTCCACTAGTTTCGTCAAGTTTTGACTAGATATGTGACTTTGTTTAGAAAAACAGGAAGTGTGAATATAAAGTAAAGTAGTGGGAGACCTAAAGTTCGCATTGCATAGAAAGTGGGGCAAATTGGTTATGAACACCCACAAACCCCTATTCGGCGTTTGAGTCAGCAAATGAATGTATCTTAAGGAACCTCCAAAACAATCCTGAAATGTGTCTAAGCTCAGTTCAAGAATTGTTACTCAATGACCAGCCACAGTGAATTCAATTTTCGGAGTGGTTTGTGGTTAATTTGCGTAATAATGAAAATTTCTTTGGAAACACCATTCTACTGACGGGGCATGATTTTATTTCCCTGATTATGTTAATTCTTAACAAAGAGAATCAGGAGCTATGAAAATCTCTACATTCTGAGAAAGTTGGCATGTGAGCGGCCATTCGGCGCGATCGCGTCGTAATGAAATTTTAGAAAATTTTGTAAGCGCATTAGAAAATGATATGCGACAAGGCTACTTCCATCAGGACGGCGCACAGTGGGCGAAAACGGCAAAAATTTTCTCAAAATAAGATAACTCCCCACAGAAAACTCCGATTATTGTGATTTTTTTTATTTTACAGGTTTTGGATAGTAGATTAAAGGAAAATTGGTCCGACACACGTTTGAGGTTTAAATAGGGGAGAGACACCCTATAAGGGACCCCATATCCCCGTAACTTTACAATTAAAGATTTTAAGCTCCAATAACCGCATACCTCCAACTTTTAAACCCCCCTGACCTTATAACATAAGCTTTCAAAACCCCGAGACCCCATAACTTGAAGTTTTACACCCCCATAACCCCATAACCTCAACTTCTTAGACCCCCATCTCTATAGACCTAATATCTCGATAACCTAAGCTTTCAATCCACATGACCCCATAACTCAAACTGTCGAACTCCCATAACCCCATAACCTCAACTTTTAGACCCCCATGTACGCAAAACTCAATTTTTTCGAGCCCGACAACCCTAAATCTGAAGCTCTTACGCCCCAATATCTATATACCTTAAGTTTTTTAATCTCCATAACCCCACCCCATAACTTAAGCTGTTAAACCCCTTTAATCCTATAACCTCAGTTTTGAACCTTTAGATTTGATTTAGGAGGTTTTCTTTGTAGGAGTATAAAGCCATTGTTTATAAGGTTCTAAAGTTTGAAAACTGAGGTTATGGGGTTATAGGGGTTTAACAGGTTAAGTTATGTGGTCATGGGGATTGAAAGCTTCGGTTATAGAGATGTTGGGCATTAGAGCTTTGGTTTTAGAGTTGTCGCTCGAAAACTTTATTTTTGTGTAGATGGGGGTCTAAAAGTTGAGGTTATGGGGTTATGGGGGTATAAAATTTCAAGTTATGGGGTCACGGGGTTTTGAAAGATTATGTTATAAGGTCAGAAGGGTTTAAAAGTTGGAGGTATGCGGTTATTGGAGCTTAACAGCTTTAATTGCAAAGTTACTGTGATATGGGGTCCCTTATGAGATGTCCCCCCCTCTTTAAACCTCAGACGTGTGTCGGACCAATTTTCCTTTAATCTACTGTCCAAAACCTGTATAATAAAAAAAAATCACAGTGATCGGAGTTTTCTGTGGGGAGTTATCATATTTTGAGAAAATTTTTGCCGTTTTCGCCCACTGTTCGGCGCGACGCACCAGACAGAAATATGCCAGTTAGGTGACCACCACGATCTTGCGATGTTATTCCGTACCACCACTTTTTATGACCACACATAAAAACTTGGTTTTCAAAATCTCTCGCGAAAATTTCCGAGGACCTACGGGCTAGAATTAAAAATAAATTTTAGGAGATTAACAACTCCGGCCAAGTGCTCATCAGTGATTTCGATTCTCTGAAAAGAAGAACGAGAATATGTTTGAAAGTATACACGTCACTCATTTAGTTTAAATTTATAATTGTTAAACCCCTTTAATCCCATAACCTCAGTTTTGAACCTTTAGATTTTATTTAGAAGGTTTTCTTTGTAGGAGTATAAAGCCATTGTTTATAAGGTTCTAAAGTTTGAAAACTGAGGTTGTGGGGTTATAGGGGTTTAACAGGTTAAGTTATGTGGTCATGGGGATTGAAAGCTTAGGTTATAGAGATATTGGGCATAAGAGCTTCGGTTTTAGAGTTGTCGCTCGAAAACTTTATTTTTGTGTAGATGGGGGTCTAAAAGTTGAGGTTATGGGGTTATGGGGGTATAAAATTTCAAGTTATGGGGTCACGGGGTTTTGAAAGATTATGTTATAAGGTCAGAAGGGTTTAAAAGTTGGAGGTATGCGGTTATTGGAGCTTAACAGCTTTAATTGCAAAGTTACTGTGATATGGGGTCCCTTATGGGATGTCTCCCACCCTCTTTAAACCTCAAACGTGTGTCGGGCCAATTTTCCTTTAATCTACTGTCCAAAACCTGTATAATAAAAAAAATCACAGTGATCGGAGTTTTCTGTGGGGAGTTATCATATTTTGAGAAAAATTTGCCGTGTTCGCCCACTGTGCGGCGCGACGCACCAGACAGAAATATGCCAGTTAGGTGACCACCACGATCTTGCGATGTTATGCCGTACGACCACTTTTTATGACCACACATTAAAAACTCGGTTTTCAAAATCTCTCGCGAAAATTTCGAGGACCTACGGGCTAGAATTAAAAATAAATTTTAGGAGATTAACAACTCCGGCCAAGTGCTCATCAGTGATTTCGATTCTCTGAAAAGAAGAACGAGAATATGTTTGAAAGTATACACGTCACTCATTTAGTTTAAATTTATAATTGTTAAACCCCTTTAATCCCATAACCTCAGTTTTGAACCTTTAGATCTTATTTAGGAGGTTTTCTTTGTAGGAGTATAAAGCCATTGTTTATAAGGTTCTAAAGTTTGAAAACTGAGGTTGTGGGGTTATAGGGGTTTAACAGGTTAAGTTATGTGGTCATGGGGATTGAAAGCTTAGGTTATAGAGATATTGGGCATAAGAGCTTCGGTTTTAGAGTTGTCGCTCGAAAACTTTATTTTTGTGTAGATGGGGGTCTAAAAGTTGAGGTTATGGGGTTATGGGGGTATAAAATTTCAAGTTATGGGGTCACGGGGTTTTGAAAGATTATGTTATAAGGTCAGAAGGGTTTAAAAGTTGGAGGTATGCGGTTATTGGAGCTTAACAGCTTTAATTGCAAAGTTACTGTGATATGGGGTCCCTTATGGGATGTCTCCCACCCTCTTTAAACCTCAAACGTGTGTCGGGCCAATTTTCCTTTAATCTACTGTCCAAAACCTGTATAATAAAAAAAAATCACAGTGATCGGAGTTTTCTGTGGGGAGTTATCATATTTTGAGAAAAATTTTGCCGTGTTCGCCCACTGTGCGGCGCGACGCACCAGACAGAAATATGCCAGTTAGGTGACCACTACGATCTTGCGATGTTATGCCGTACGACCACTTTTTATGACCACACATTAAAAACTTGGTTTTCAAAATCTCTCGCGAAAATTTCGAGGACCTACGGGCTAGAATTAAAAATAAATTTTAGGAGATTAACAACTCCGGCCAAGTGCTCATCAGTGATTTCGATTCTGTGAAAATAAGAACGAGAATATGTGTGAAAGTATACACGTCACTCATTTAGTTTAAATTTATAATTGTTAAGTTCTTTGTATACATATTTTTTTGTCTAAATCTCGCAGAATGACAATGACAGTAACGTAATTTTCTTAATAACAACTTAAGAACTTTACAGCTCTAAGAGTATACTCGTAGTTGAAGACATGCGGGATCTAATACCTTAGATCCCACGGCATACTATGAATAATTTTTTTTATCTCACGATATGTGAAATTAATAAACACAAAAGTAAACTAGCCTCCTATTATTCAAAATTACTATCATTGAAAATATGTATGTGTTGCCACACAGTCGATCCGTTTTCCAATCCATTTCATACTTTAATAACAAGGATTAAATAATAACGTTCGTCCGGAAACCTCCAATAAAAAGAGGATTTTAACCCCAAAGGGATTATTGGAACATTTATTGCCTGCGGCCTCCGACATTTTGTGGATGGCTTAGCTGAAATTGTGTTTCTTTTTATTATTAAATTTCAATCAAGGCAAGAATCAACCGCAATAATATAACGCCCTTTATAAAATAACAACGGGAATCGTAAAATACAGGAAAACGACGAACACGTTATCTGTTTCGATTCAGGTCTACCGTATAATAACTGTAGGACGTGGGTATTGGGCAACACGATTAAATAAACAATATTTGTTTTGGGTTTATATTCAGGGGCTGCTCGTATTACCAGTACAAGACGTGTAGGATGTTCCATCTCCATTTCATTATGCAATATTTCTGAAATGGTGTTATATAAAAAAAACACTTCTGGTTAGAAAATTCAATGTAAAAGCTTCTTGGTATTGACAAAAACATGTGTTCAAAGTGGGTTTTAACGTTTCTCTTTATCATTTTACTGATACTGATTGATTACATTTGGTAACCACCTTTTTTATTATTTCGTTGTATTAGTCTTGCCGGCCATTATGAATAGCATCATTCATATGTTATGAATTAAAAAAAAATAGATAGATTAGACTGACAAATTTACTTAGGAGGTAATATTAATTTTCTATAGTAAAAAATACATACCGTGAGGGCGTAAAGTCGTGCATAAATTCGATAAAAATGAAACGATTTTTTTTAGAAAAATGCTCGGAGACGTCAATTAAATTTTTCATTTGCCTACACTTTGACGTACTTCATTTGTTTTTTTATAGACAGCTGTTAAAGATGGCGACCGTTCAAAAATTAAAATGCGATAAAAGACGAGGGAAAGTTTATTTAAAAAATCACTCAGAAACAAGAGGTTATGTAGGAACTATTTGCTCGGCTATTTGACATAACACACTCTCAACAGTTATACAGAATTCCGGGAATTAAGAATAAATAATATAAAGCGCAAATGAAAATAATAAGATAAAGCGCAATAAAGTATGCAAATGAAACATTTAATGATCTATTGACATGTCCTAGGGTTTTTCTTAAAAAGCAATCCTTTTATCGAATTTTTGCGCGATTTTACGCCCTCACGGTGTAAGCTGCTCATCAAAATTAGCGTAACACTTTTTAGATTAGCACTGTTTGCGTTCTATTCGAGTTACAGACTTGAGGTTTTTATATTTCGGTAGCCTCTACGGTTTGTTTTTAATATCTCCAAGTCGCTATGTTGTGACTTTAACGATTCGCTGTCCACGCCCCAAAAAACGAACCCCATGACGAAATATGAATTCACAAAGTGATTCCAGATAATATTCAACTATTTTGACATTATTCCATGGCACACCTGACTTGTCTAATGTCTTTCAAATTCGATATTTTGCTCATGGCACAGTATAGGCAATATACATACATAGATAGCGCTGAAAAATGTGGCCTACATTTAAATATTTTACATAACATAAGAATCTAGTATATGTAAATCATACGTATTGTATTATAACTTTAAAAAAAACATAAAAATTTGTTTACAGAACTGTATTTCAAATAAACTGAAAATTAAATTAAGTCAGAAGACCTATGCGACGATGACATAAGACAGATAATGTTTCTGGAAAAAAATATTCGAGGCGTCGCGATGCTTAGCGTCATGCTCTGTCTTTTATACACACCAAATTCTAATCTCGGATAAGAAAGGAATATAATATTGTTTGGAGAATACAATTTTCTTAAGCCATTTTTGATTCAAATAAGGTGGTCAAGATAGAACAATCATGAAATTAAGGGATGCTTGATGTCTAGAAATTATTCTAGAATCTCAAAATGTAAAAATATAATGTGTTTCATTTAAAAAAATGTTGATTTTTTTATATCCCTTTTATCTTATATTTTTATATACACCTCTGATCCATCCTGTCTTATATTTTCTCTTCTAAAAAAATGCATTCCCAAATATGAACATTGACAATTGCTAAGAATTGCTAGACAATTGTAAGACAATTGCTAAGTAAGTCTAAGTTCTTGATCAAGTTGACGGTACTCCATATAGAAGGATGATCCATTTCTATATCACAACCCTGTATGCAATTAAAAAACCGCTAACATCATGTTATATACATATGTATATAGGTGTGAAAATATTATGTATTTGGATATGACCTTTATGACGTTTAAGACCTGTATGACACTTATGATCTTTATGATCAATATGACCCTTATAACCTACATGGCATAAATTTCCGAAAATTAACTTAATGATCTGTAATGACGTTTATGACCTTGATGATCTGAATGACCTTTAAAACCCTTATGATCTTTATAATCCATATGACCTTTATAACCTATATGGCGTCAATGACCTACACATAAACTTAATGACCTCTATGACATTTATCACCTTGATGACTTGAATGACCTTTATGACCCGTATGATTTGTTCTGAATATGGACATGGAAGTAAGACTGAGAGTAGAGACTTCCTCGTGTGTACAACAACACCATCAGTCAAATAAACATAAATGCAGTATTTGGTTCTTTTAACCGATAAAGTTCAAATATCTAATCAGCTCTAAACCTCATGATATTCAAGTTGATATCAACTCTTCTCGACTTATCGTGTACACAAAAAAGGTTATCAGACCGACAGACAGACAGAAAATAATTTTTCGCTTAAACTTATTTCGCTTAGGTCTATTTAGCCATAGAAATTTATAAAAAAATGTGCACTGGTACTATACTTCCACACCATTACAGTGGAGTCGAATCCACTGGATCGCATGGATCCATTGGATCAACTGATCCAATCCACATCCGTGAATGTGGAAGTAATTATAGTCATAAATTGAACCAAGCAACGTTACATCTTTTTATGAAAATTACACAAAGTTACAAATTACACAAATTACATTACAGTCGTGCCCTTTTAAAATACCTTTAAAAAAAAACATTTATAATCAAATGTATTCTACAAAAGGACACTTTTTTGTAGCTTTCTCGTATCAGTAATATCAAATATTAAATCATAAAAGTACTTTACGTAATACACAAATCTGCCTTCCATCGCGTTCAAGTCAAGCTTTCAACCTAAGTTGAGTTATTTTGTAATTTCAGTTGAGCCTTGTCCGTCACAGAAAGAATATTAATGTACTTCTCTGAACTTCTCCGTCTCAAAGTTAACAATTCCTCGTATATAAATCAACTTTTTCATCGAGCCGACGATATATTGAACTGCGAATTCCGGAGTTCCCAATGTCACGCTTAAATGTAGTAGGGTAGATTTTTTAACATCGAGGGAAGATAAAAGCCCTTAAGTCTTACAATCCTCTTTATTGTGCAATTAGGAGTTTTTGCCGCCCTTCTTCCTATTACTCACTTTCGCACTTAAAAGAAATCAGCTGCGTTGTTTTTTCAAAACATTTGTCAACTTCAATGGGGGCAAAAAATATCGCACGAACGGGGAACGTTATATAAAGTATGGGTGTAAACAGAGGCTCAAATAGAGAACTTTCATTTAAAAATAAAATATGAGGTGACATAGTCGCTAAAATAGATTGCGATATATACATCTTAATTTTTCGTAGGGATTTTTATAAAATAAAAAATACTTTTTACTCTTGTAATACTGGGAAATAATGAGTTTACGTCTCGAAATATATTTACTTTGTAATTAGATGTGTTTAGCGGTAGCATATTTAGCTAAAATACATAACTTGACCAATTTAGTTTCTTTAACATATTTGATCTTTTATGAACCTTTGATTTTCTACCCCAATACTACCTGAAAGAAGAACTAACTAGAGGCCTGTTAATGAATTTTATACCTCAAAACCCTATAAAACTACACATCAAGTGAATGTTAACATTAATGCACGTTAAAATACAAGTCACCTTCCCTCGCGTGGAAAAACAATAAATAACAATAAATGAAAACCTAAATAGCACCGTCAGCCAAATGAAAATAGATTCATGCTTTGGCTTGGCCATACATATACGTTTCACATATTTTTAATATTTCTGTGATATTTTAATTTAGTTACCCCATATCAACGGAGGAGGGGGAGGGGTTGAAAAAGAATAGTATTTTTTTAGAGCTCTGTTCACGTATTAACTACTAAATATGTTTGCAAATTACCAATAGGGAAAAGTGCATAACCGCCATTCAACGCCTAACCCCTCAACCGATTAAGCTGAAAATGTAACCAAGTTCAAACCTCGTCCAAATAACTATGCCCAGTTTCTTATAGAAAATGGGTTAAGATAGAGACAGGTCAAAACCTAGCTAGAATTGTAGGGCATTAAGAGAGGATTAAGAAACTCCAAGTTTCAATGTTCTAATTCGGGCCCCTTGGGTCTTTTTGCGTTCCAAAGTCTCCTATTGCATATTCAATTTTTCTGCGTTCAGGGCACCATCCTGCGGTGACGGTAACGCATATTACCAAAATATTTCCAAATAACGTATCTTGGATTTGTTTGGTGCTTTCTGTTGATCCGACTAAGTTCCTGGATGCATTTGATGCCGTCATGGTAGAAAAATTTGGATATTGTTATCATGGCAGCGATGTCTCTAGGATCCTGGGGAGGGGGAGACCAACGAGCGGAGGATGTCACGACGGTCGTGTGGTATCTGAGGTATGGAAAACACCTTCAAGAAGACGTGCGAGCACCTGCAGAATCTGTCGAAGACATACTCTTGGTATTACAAGTTTTGATGAAGAACAAGAAACTTAAGTATAATAACATCCTTTCTTTCCTATATACCCAATAGACCTAAGTGAATCCTTTCGTTTTAGACTCAGAGAGTATCCCCTAATCACTGACATGTAAATCATGTCAGTCTCCATTGTGGCCCAAACTGGATATAGTTAATTGCAGTTAATATCTTCACGCCTTCTCGAGTTATCGTGTACACAAAAAATGTTTACAGACAGAAACACAATTTTTAAATTTAATATTTTGACGTTTCAGAATATTTTAGGCCTAGCTAATAAATATACTTCCACTTCTGGATGTGGAAGTGGAAGTAATAGCAAACTATTTATAGACATTTAAGTTCAATTTTAAAAGTAGAAAAGTGCATTGCAATCCTCGTAAATATAGTTTGATTTCATATACAGAATGTTCAAAAACTTAAAAAAATGATATGAGTCTAATGAAACATGAAAAAGTTACATAAATGTTAACTGTACATGGAAAAGTAATTAAGAATTTTTTTTTTGGAATTGCATGCGCAGTCTAAATCTAATATTAACAGTGAATGTTACCTATTCCCAGTTTTTGTTTCATCGCGATTTTTTTCACATTTATTTCGTTCTAAAATACTACTAGGTAAGTCGTTAAGAAAGAAATTGTTTGACGTTGTTGTTGTTTGAAATTAAACGACTCTAGTCCAACTTCGACACCAAAATAAAATAAGTATATAAAAATTAGTACCTATAAATACATGCAGCTATAAAAGCCTACATTTGTCAGAAGGGTGAATAACAGTAATACTTGCATGAGCTTCTTTATTTAACTTTCAAACAAACGCACATTTGGTGTTGAGAGTTGAAAACTGAAAAACAATCTTAGAATTAAAATAATATTTTATAGTAATCACGAAAATACATAAAAATATAAAATCTACAAAACTACCTTTTGCACTTTCCCATGTACAAAAGGTACATGGGAACAAATTTTCTTCGTATAATATATCCTATACCGGGTGTCCCTACCATATTTAGATAAGCATTATCTCGGAAACGGTTTGACATAAAAAAAAATGTTAGATATAAAAGTTATACTGTTTAAAAGGTTCATTTTTTCATGTCTGTAAATACATGGTCTGATTATGCTGATTAAACTGAAGTAACCAAATAAACAATTGAAAATCGCATTTTCAAATTATTTTTAAAAATATACTTTTTTAAATGGAGCACCCTGTAATTCGATTGTAAATCATTTTTTTTTTTTGTAAAAAATTATGGCTCTAAAATTAAAAACAACGGGTTTATTGGTATTTTTGATTTTGTTCAAGTAGGCCATGGAATTTATCATTTCAACACACCATAATAAAAAATTATAAATAATTATGTGAGGCGTCTATAAAGAATTGTTTTTCTACAGCCGTTCCTACTTAGCACAATGAAAGATTACGTAAGATCTATAATCCCAGTTTACAGGTTAACTGGTAATATAGAGACATCCAAAAAAAACGTCATCAACTCTGGCTATGAACGAGAGAGATGGAAATAGCGGTCATGTCTAAGCTTTTCGGTTAGGTCAAACTTTTGACAAGTGACTGTCACAATTTGTACAATAAAGAATGGCTGTCATATGATGTGACAGTCTTGATAATGGTAAATAAGGTTATAAATTCGATTAAGATTAGAAATACGTCTTTTTTTCTTGGCTAACTTTGATGACGTTTTTTTTTTTTTGATGTCTCTATATATGTACCTACATCTACTATATTTTACTCTATATATTTTACCCAGTCTATAGGTAAGATTAAATTTTACCTACTCTATAGGTATATTGATCGAAACCATTCATTAAAAGTGTTAAAGCATGTAGAAATTACTGATTTTTTAAGATATGGACCTAATATAACAGTCCCATGGAGAACATAATGAACATATTTTCAAGATGGCGGCGCTTCCGATTATACCGAAAGTCTGCATCAACTTCCTTATTTTAAATGAAATGGTACCTTTTTCTATCCCACATTTCGATTCTACACGTTATTTTAGGTGGATTTTCATGAGATTTCTACATACCAATTTTTTTATCGTTTTTGTGTTATTTCCATTTTCATGAAATTTTATTCGTTAGCGTCATAACATTTGAAACTATATGTAGCGGTCATGTTATAAAACTATCGATTTTGACACTGTTGTTAATATAATTAAATAAATACTATTTTTATTAAGTTATGGACAAGGTGTGTAGAACTTCCAGAACTTACCATGTAGCGCAACTTCAAACCATCCAACCTTTTTTTTTAAATACAATGGCCCATATTTACCATTCTGTTTAAAATAAGGAAGTTGACGATGACTAAAATAAGGAAGTTGCCATCTTGAAAATATTTTCGTCAAGTCCACCACAGTAGCCAGTAGCTTGAATCTAAATTTCCAAAAATGAGTAATTTCTACAAGCCTTAATACAACGAATGGTGTTGATCAAATCATCCTGTATATGATATATATAATAATTATTTCAATTATATGGACATTTCTAATATTAGACATGAGAAGTGGTTAATAGTCTTAGTAAATTAGTTTTAAACAGACATAATACATCTACAGTATGTTTTTACCAACTTTTACTCGTAAAAACAATGACTTGTAAATCCGCTTTAAAAATGCTAACAAAAATTATATTTCAGAACTTCACTAAGTGGAAGAGCCATTCGGCTTTATTGTATTCCTTTAAAATAAATTTGTGAGTCGTGTCTCGTGTCACAGACCCAATTTCTTGGCGCCGAGCGAAAACAAAAAGGAGATATTAAAATTAATACGGGCATTATCCCATCCTTATCTCGGAACCGGGTGATAAATGAAATCGCAATTCATTCCTGTTTAGAATTTGTTACCGCGGATGACTTATAGTCGCCAGTGCTAACCTCTTTCACGCCATGCATTCATATGCATTCTAATATAACGGCCCATGATTTACTACCATAATATAATGGGATAATGCGAGCGTTAAATTGAAATTTTTTTATCGCAATTGTGCTCCGCGGGAGCTTATCCATTTTGTCCGATGCTTGCGAGGCCAGAGTACTGGAGCAACAAGAGCTCAAGATAAAATATGGATATGTATACCCAGACGATATTTCCGTCCTACTTCTGCCCTTACTTATTACTGTTTACTCTGTTGTCCTGACCTGACGACATAAATATTAAGAGAAATACATACCTAAAATGACACAAACTAGAACACGATACATACTAGGGTAGGAAATTGCACCATTACATATTGGCGATACATGTGTAGAAGAGAATAAGTTAAAAGACACCAGTAAGGACAGACAAAGACAGTTAGATGCACCAGTGTTTCACGCTTGTATACTTATTAGAAACGTATGATGTATAACGTTACCTGCACGTCAGAAACTGGAATGTGGAGGTGGATAGACACCGCCCATCACCTAACGAACTTGAGTGCGTCAGACTCGGTACTTTTTCGCAGCGGTGAGGGTGCACATCGACTTAGCTGTATGAAACGAAATTCTTACGTAATTCTGACTTAAAATTATCCCATATACTTAAAAGAAGTGTACGAACATAATTGTATTTATTTTCAAATTTTTGTATTCCTTAACTAACCGGTAACAACCCCGTTATAAGACGAAAGAAAGTTAAATGCCTATTGAATAAGTGGTTCAAAATGTCGCCCCTTTGTTCTTCGCAAAACCCTGGTCTATCGTAAAACTCAGTTCTTACGCGTTCTAATATTTCTTAAGCGTAACAATTCTGGCCCGTAAATCATTTAAATTTCGTGGTATTTCATGTTCATGTCCGTAAACAGTTTGTTTTATTTGTTAAATATTTTTTTTAAATGTTAAATTAAAATAAAGTAATTAAATTAATTAAAAATTAAAAATTTTATTTGTTAAATGTTTCGCAGGACGTCACGTTGGAATCGGAACAGTCTTTATACTTTATACTGTTAATTCTTCATTAATTGTAAGGAACATTTTGACTTACTAAGGGTTATTCGAAGTGATACTGTATGTTTTTGAGTTTATAGTTTTATTTAGTGTTTATGAGTCTATTTGAATTTATTAGTGGAAAAGGAGAATATAATTAAAGACGTCGTATTAAGTTTATACGCAATTGACTAAAGAGGCCAGGTTGTGCAAAACCATACTGCTAATTTTAAAAAATAAATTTCACTGTGTTCATATTCATTTTCTCATTAAAACATTTACTTTAATGTTATCTCAATTATAAACCATAATGTATTACCTATACCTGTATGATTAGTAGCTAAATGTTTCACTTTTTTAATAAATCATTTCAATAAATACTTTTTTTACTAATAAAAAAAATATTTACTTGTTGAAGTTAAAATTTAGATCCAATTTCTTTTTTGTTTTTCATTCAATCAACATAACATAATTTAATAATCAACATAAATTTCAGTTGTTCTGCAAATTGCTTAAAAACACGCGGTTGGGGTCATTATCTTGTTGGACCCCTACAAGTTCAACTTGTTAAGGTTTTCGACAAGATTGGCTTTTAAAATGCTTAAACAGCAGTATTTGTAAACACAAGGTATCCCACTCTACAGGCCGCCATTCATCTCCAGAGCATATAAACCATAATATATCTTCTAAGACATTACGCGGTACTAAAAAGATTCTTTAGATTTATTTATGCCAAATTTTGGGAAAACATCGTGGAAGATCCATTATGGTCTGGTATGGTTTGGGGTTGGAGAGGGAAACTGAAAATAAAGTCCGTACCTTAGATACGATTTTAGATCGGCTTCGCATCATAAACGTAGTATCCACTTGCCTAACTTTTAGACTTTGCAGTTTCGAGTCTACGTACTACCACGGACTGGCTACACCTGAGATCTCGTGCCATCTCTCGAGTGGTTCCATTTGGGTTTGCTTCGACAATCGTACGTAAGCCCTCGATATCCAGTTGAGGTGGCCTACCAGATCGTGGTTTATCGTCTATACTGTAATCGCCGATCTGCGAACTTCGGTTGTATTATAGACTAAACGAAGTTCATATAATAAAGGATATCTCACTTGAAGTTTTGCTCATTTTTATTGAACATTACATTTCTGCTCTGAGATTCAATAATGTTAACAAACATAAGTGCACGCTTTATATAATCTATACCCCACCACTCTCCAGACTTGTCTAGAAAATTCCAGACACTTCAAAGAAATGAATACTAATGAATCAACCGGAGAGAAAACAGAGGTAAAATTTGTTATGTGGTAAACATATTATTTTTTATATCCAGTCATAATTTATTAGTTAATTAGTTTGCAAAACAGTTACATGTTACATTAATTGCTAATACATACAAGTCTTCTAAAATAATGTGAGGCATGTATTGCTTTGAATTATGCACGCCTGTGGATGGTATTCGTTCGAGGTCGGTGCAGCTGTGTTTACAAAGGAAATGTCGCGCTTTTGTTTTTTATATCGGTTTAAACTAAGATTGGACACACTATTATCCGAATTTTATCAATCTGGATAATACGGTATAAGCATCAGCATACGTGGATGGCACGCACCAGAATAATATTTCAGTGGTTTCTGAAAAGTGTCTCAATTTTTTTCTTGTCTCAAAATTTAAGGACATTTTGAAACGAATGAGTTTCAAAGTTATAACTAAGTAGATGTTACAAAGACTCGTAATACACAACCGTAATATACAGGATGATTGATTAAAACCGTTCATTAAAATTATTGAGGCTCCTAGGAATTATTGACCTAGCGAAAAACTTTTCATAAGTCACTACCATTTCAATTCTAAATTCTAATATGTTTCATAAAAGCATATAATAATCAGGGGTGCAATTAAAAAAACTCATAAATAATAAGTTACCAATGGTGCACACTTAATTTTGATCAGGTTGTATGGTATCAAAGGCTTAGTGACGAACAATAATTGACAGACACATAAATATTACATGCATTATGTACTTTTGTATGAATTTTTATATGATGATTAATTCAATTCCGTTAGTCATTTTTTTGAAACTGAATAGAGCAATATTTGAAATAGTAGATTTTTGAAATTTTCTTGACCGTTAAACTGATATTCGAAATTTTGATTGAGGAGGTTTTACATTCCTGCTCATTTTTATCTAAAAAATATACATTTTTTTACTTACCTGATAGGCGCAAGACTCACAAAACGAAGACAAAAATCTGAAACAAGAAATATTTTTAGTAGACGAAAAAACCCTTATAGAGTGTGCGACATAAATTAATGCCGTCTATATAGAGGACTTAAATAGTTTTTAATAATCGTATGATGTCAACACATTATTAGGAACGTGGCATTTACAAGTTTTATTTAATTTTACGGCAATATCCTACCACGAAACCACCTGGTAAATAAAATGTAAAACTTATTCTCCAAACTTGTTATTCTCCAACTCCAAATATGTTGACCAAATTGGCTGCAAATTTTAGTCAGCATTGTACGCTTTTAGTAAACAAGTTAGTATTGATCTGAACTATAAAATTATATTGATCTAATTGTAATTAATATAACATTTTGGATTTCTAATTTGTTAATATGTTTACTTAAAATTTGAAATACTCGCTTAAAATTAAATTCCAAACACTTTTTTCAAATACATTTTTGATAGCTCAATAACCCACCTTATTTTTTACCGTTTCATGTAATTTCTGTAACTTACCGTTATACCACTGATCACATGACTCATATTAAAACATAGGTAACTTTAGGTAGTCGGATATGTAGAATCAATCACCTAAAAAACCTTTTACGATATTTTAATTACATTTTTTCTCATATGTTGTAATCATTATGGCGAACACTGTGTGATAGTAAATGTAATTTTTTTGCTAAACATCAATATGTCTACATGTCTAAAATGTATATGTACATGTTGACATGTAAATATGTCAATATGTATAAAAACTACGAATGTTTTCTTAATATTCTCTCCAACATAAAGACTTAAATGCAAATACTCTATAGCACCGCATCCTAAAAGTAATAGACCAGAAAACAGAAATATACCAGTACATAATATACCAGTACATAATACCTATAATAATTATAAAACATTAAGTGTATTTACTCAAAATGTATCTGGAATAGAATTTTGAGATATTGTAGTAAATAGAAACCACTTCAAACTTCTCAAATTTCATTGCCCGTGATACCTCTCTATTAACATGTTTTCATGATTATTTATATTTAGTATTCTCAATAATTGTTCTCTATTTAATACTAACAGAAAACGTTAAACACAAAATAAAATTCATAAATGTTGTATGCCACACTGATGGCTTATAAGTTATTTACTGATGAATTCTCATCCCTCTAATGTTATTTGGAAGCGGACGGTTAGGGTTTATATCTAATAACGTTTTTATGAAGCTATGTCAGTAAGAAATTCAACGAAAACTCCCAGAAGCTGCTTTTTCATAGGGTCGTATTTTATTATTTATGTCATGTGTGGGTAATATAAAGGAACTAGTTTGGTGCGTTGCCCTTAAAAGGACTTCTCTCCAGGGGACCAATTACTATCTTATTTATTGGCGTACACGAGTTCTTGAGTACATATTCATGACTAATTTAGACGATCTATGGAGCACATTAAAAGCTCCACCGTAACAGAAACTTTTACTTCTATATCCACGAAGCGGAGTGAAAGTATAGTTTTAAGTCTTAAGTCTTTTTGTTAAAAATTCGTGTTTGGTAAATGGACCTAGAATGAAAGAAACATCCAGATTTTAGGTTTCTGTCTATCTATCGGTTTACCTATCTCTTAACCATTTTCGTCTAAACGATAACTCAGGAATGTGTTAAGATATTGATTTAACTAATTAATTCAAAATGAATTAACACTTTGAGCTGAATTAGTTATGTTGTCAAGGGAAGAATGGGGGCAGTACACTATATCCTACCAAATGACATGACATTCTATCGTACTCTTGTAGCAGTACGGTATTTTTGAAATTTACTCTAGAAAAATGGGAGAAAGCATAAATGTGGGAGAGTAATATGATTCCTTAGACGGTCTCTTGGTATCTTTCGTATCTTCTTTAACCCATTTTTTACCAAGGGGTAAAAAAAAACGCAATTTTAATGATTGCAACATTTAATCTGTATTAAAATAAGTAAAAGAAGAACATTTCAAGATAAAACAAAAATTTAAATATAAAAACGTCAAAAAAATAATGTTGCATTTTCGCATCATTGGCTAAATCTGTGAAGAAAATAAACTACTTCCACTTTTTGTGATAATGTTCAAAACAATCGGTATGGAAGGATACATTGGATTTTTTACATAAAAATACTGTTTGGCTAGCACAGATTTTGCATCTACGTCTAGAGTTTGTTTGTGACTTGATGATTATGTGATCGATATCATTATATCTTAGCTCGCTGACTACTCTAGATGTATCGGGCATGCGACTTCGGGATTCATTTTTTATAAGGCGGAGAGCGATAAAATATTTGAAGTTCAACTGGCTTATTTTTTATCATTGGCGACATTATAAATCTTCCAAGCATTTACTAGAACACTATCGATGGTATTGACGAACAAAGGCCACCACCACTTTTATTCTGTAATTCGTATAATTGTAACCCGTATTCTGTAATTGGCTATGCCATTATCATGGAGATCTACTCCCCCATGTTTTTATTGTACAATTTGATAACATTAGGCTGGTCTATTGATACCTCTTCTCAGCTTACGATTATATCTTTTTGCAGTAGATACAGGTTCCTGATTATAATGATTACTTATGACCATGACCACTGAATCATAGTTCATACGCCGAAACGTAAAGGCCCCGTTCTTTTTTAGACTTTAAGACTTGGTGCGTTGTGATGCTTTCTAAAGGACAACGAAGAGTTTTATTTTCCCTAATAGTTCCGCTAGCAAAAAAAACTTTTTCGGTAAGATAAGCAAACAGTTGGAATGAGGAAAAGAAATTGTCAAAGAATACCTGATGCTTGCTTGGATCTGGTACTATAGATAACACTGGGGAACAGCTGTTTTGGTGCCGAGGGTTTTTTGAACTGATTCTATATCAGTTTGATGTCCTGAATTCAAATATCGTATTCATTTTTCCCTATCAGCTCCAGTTTTTAAGATATACAATTTTAGAGAAATATGAGTTCTATGATTTTAACTCAAATCTCAAGTGTAATAAACAAAAGTAGATTCGAATTTTTTATTTTATTTATACCAAATACAATCTTAAGTCAAACTTACAAACAAAAAAAAAACATTAAAGAAATCAAATATAGTCACTCGACACTTCTAAAACTCTTTTCCGCGACATTCTTGAATGTTTTTTCAAACAGTCCCTCTTTAAACTCCAGCAGTAATCTGCCATCATGTGGATGTCCCATCTTCCTTGGTAGCGGTCCTCCATAATTTTAATATCTTGGTGAAATCTTTCACCTTGTTCCTCACTCATGTCTCCTAAATTTTCTGGAAACCGGTCCAAGTGGCTGTCTAGATAGTGTACTTTTATACTCATATTGCACCCTAATGATTTAAAGCTGTTCAGCATCTTGTTAACAATTTCAACATAGTTTTCAGCTTTATGTTTGCCTAGAAAATTTTCTACAACTGCAACAAATGATGTCCAAGCTTCTCGTTCAACTTCATTCATTGAATTTATGAAGGCAGGATCTTTAATTAATTGTCTTATTTGTGGGCCGTCAAATATCCCTGCTTTGAGTTTTTCTGTGCTCAACTGGGGCATTTTTACCCCTATATATTCAAAACAAGGCCCATCCTTATCAAGAGCTTTTACAAATTGCTTCATTAAGCCCAACTTTATGTATAACGGAGGAAGAATGATTTTTTTCTCTTTCAACCAAAGCGTCGTTAATGACATTCTTTTCCCCAACGTCCATGTTTTCTCTCAGAGGCCAATCTTTTCTAACCCAGTGGTGTGTTTTGTCCCTACTATCCCAAAGGCACAAGAAACACGGATATTTTGTGTAACCACTTTGCTGCCCAAGAAGAAAGTTCACCATTTTTAAGTCTACACATATCAACCATTGATGTTCGTGATACTTTATCTTCTGCAAGACTAAAGCTATTGTGTTATATTCTTCTTTCAGTTTCGTTGAGTGAGCTAACGGTATTGAACCATATTTATTCCCATTATGTAGAAGGACACATTTTAAACTTCGCTTTGAACTGTCAATAAATAGGCGCCAATCATCTGGAATATATTCAGAAAGTCCCATTTCTTTCATGAGTCCCCTAATTTCGTGACAAAATACAAGATTGTCTTCTTGAGAAAAGAATGGTAGCAGATCTTTTTCTCTTGTACGGTAAAAGGTAATTTTTGGTTCCTTGTTCCAGTAAATTTTTGTCGTTTAACCTAGAAGCCAGTACTTCAGCAGCTTTTTTCGATAAATTGAGATCCCTGGTGAGATCATTTAATTCGTTTTGATTGAAGCGTTGAGGAACTGAAGACGTCCCCTCATAGTCACTGTTAGTTTCATTAGCATCGGAAGAGCGATCAGAGGGACAATGTTCGTTATCAGAGATATCTGGTAGCTCATGAAATGTTGGAATCGGTATTTCATCTGAGTGCGGGATAGGGCGTATTGCCGAGTCTAAATTGGGATAGGTCCATTTATGGCGGTTATTTCGATTGATTCCATTAATATTTGCTAAACAGAAATAGCAATCATCGAAGTGGTTTTTTGGTTCTCTCCAAACCATTGGTACGCCGAATTTCAAACATTTTCTTTTGCCGGTAGTCCACTGCCGTAATTGCTCTATGCAAGTTTTACATACAAGATGCGGGGCCCACGTTTTGTCCTGATCACCAAGCTTAACTCCAAAGTATGCCAAATATGCTTGCTTCACAAAGTCAGTAATAGCTCGTCTGTTTTGTTGGAACATGTATTCTCCGCATATATAACAAAAACACATCAGGTTGATTGACACAACTTCTTCTTGAACTGGACGCTGAACTCATTTTAATTCTGTTCAATAACACAACACTCTTTTCTTAACAGAAAATAACACGCCGAATTCGATCTACTCTCTTTAGCAAGAAGGCACAAACTGACGAGACTTACCTGAGTTATGGGTATAAAAGGGTCAGTTCAGGTACCTGGGAGGCAATGTATCCACTATTTATAGATTTACCTGGAATTTACTCATTTACAGACTGACAATAAAACAATTGCACCTACATTAATGATTATAAAATAATTTTAGAACTCTCAGAAACCAATAAACTGCATAGAAACCAGATATGTAGATAAATTTATGTATCTAAAAAAGTAGAGCTGATAGAGAAAAACGGATTGCACCTATAGATTTAGCTTCCCAAATATAGTTAAAATCAGGTCTAAAAATCCCAGGCACCAAAAAATTTATTTTTGTTCCCCATGTAATAAATCAATAACAACCTGCCCACCCATACCTAGTACTTCTTTATTTGGGTTTGAACCTGCGTACGGTATAAATTGATACAGATATCCATCTGAAGAACAAATGCACCATAATTTAAAACCAAACGGACGAAAATTGAAGCGAAATAATTCGAGGCACTTGGAGATTCGTCGAAATTTTAACAAAAAAATCATTACCAGATTTTGTTTTCGCGTCCGCCATTATTAAAAATTAATTAATGACTCTTTAATAAAGTGTAAATTTCAGATGCAGACCTGTTTTTTATTACCATTGTTGTGACCATGTGACCATGTTACCATGTGACTGTTGCGTTTTCGCATCATTGGTAAAAAATGGGTTAAGCTGAAGACCTTTGTGAAGCTCATAGGCACATTTAGTTGTTTGTAGAGTTTGCACGACGAATGTCTCCCGTTGTTTAACAAATTTCTGTTTTATAACGCGAAAAATTATGACGAGCTCGACCAACTTACCAGGCGGCTCCGAACAAATTTCAGATACTTACACACCAACTCTTCAGTAATCAGACTCCACTTGCCTCGAAAACGAGAGTGGGAGAGGTCTATTGAACATAAAAAATCAATGCCTTAACCAAAAAGCTTCCTTAAGAAGAAAATTACTAACCAAGAGGGATCCGGCAATAACAACAGTAGCAAGAGAGGACGCTAGATACGCGCTTTTGAGTGTAGAACGTGAACTCTTCCGGTCGAAATACCAACAGAAGAGGTTCTCCAGACACAGTGGATGGAACATCGCTTCATAGGGCCGTTTTCCCAAAAATGCTACAGCCAGACTACATTGACAAAGAAAATTCAGTAAAATGGTTTGTGGACGGCTATCTGTACCTCGAAACCGAAGGCTTCTTTACAGCTATTCAGAATAGGGTCATAAAACAAGAAATTACCAGAAACATATTCTGAGGGACGACGTTGAAAACATATGTAGGAGCTGTGGATCTGAAGGCGATATAGGCGAACTATAGAACACATAATAGGAAGGTGTTGCACACTAGCAGAGTCAGCATATCTCGGCAGGCACAATCAACTTGCGAAGATGATCCACCAACAACTGGCACTGTTGTGGTACGAGCGACGGCTCCGCCATATTACAAATATATTCCGGAAGCTGTGGTGGAAACAGACTGGGATAGGCTAACCATCATCGACCGAAGAGTGAACCTCAACCGACCAGATATTATGCTGATAAACAAGGAACAACGAATAGGGATCATCATAGACATCAGCAGTGCCACTTACCCACAACTTTCAGAAGACTGAACGAGAGAAGATCGCGAAATACGAAAACATATCAATCGAGCTTAAGCGCCTTTGGAGCCTGAAGAAGGTGGAGACATACGCCCTAGTAATATCGACAGAGGGAGTGATGACGACTAGATTCACCAAAAACACCTCAGCGTTGGGACTGCCTCATAATAATTAGAAATAGTTGTATTACAAACGTGTCATATTGTATGAAAGGTTTTGGGACAGAATGAATTTCCTCCCCTCGCCTGAGCTTAATTCCCGCTAACTCATAACTGTCTGCAGCAGGACTATAAAGTCGGCGAAATAAAGTGCTGGCCACTCGAACTTACACATAGAGACTTTTAGGCAAAATTCAAAGTTAAATATTTTTAACAGGAATGCAAATTTTTGAACGCGGCTTGCAAATTTTAGGAGCTAGTTTTTTTCGGATTAAGCTGAATGACGTATATTTATCGTAGGACCATAGGTTTATTATATACGGGGTGATCAATGAGGTCATGCAAAAAATCAAAAAGCTTGTACGAGTGAAATTTCCGAAAAAAATTTTTTTGGTCGTTGCAATATGGTTCGTTACTAAGGTAACATTAATATCTCTAGACGTTTTTGTCAGTTTTTTTTATTAAGACCCTTAGGCTTTGTACACACTACTCAACTTAAAATTTGGGTAGCAAAATTTTTAAAATGCTTTAAAATATAACTTGACATTGGATTCACGGTTCTTGATGATTTTTGCGGATTTGGAATCTTTATTTCACGTAGATTTTCTCTGGTCTAACCATTTTATTTGAGGGTTGAAATTTACACATTTTACCGGGTCGATAATAAACAAAAAACGTAGTGTACGACGCGCTCTAAGGTTTGGCATTATTTAAGTTTTTGTAAAAAATAAATTCTCACCTCAAGTTGTTTTTATTTAACTTTCTTCTCACTGTTCTGTCCGAAACTCACACCCCCAGTTTGTTGTCTCAAAGAATCATTCAGTTTTACAGAGTTCTTTGTCCACCCCCATGCCCATAATTATGATCGGGTGTAATTTCTACGCGACGCGTCAATTTCAAAGTAGGCATCGGAAAAACAAATTTGTTGCTATGAAATTAAAAACTGTTAACATTATTCTAGAAATAATCTGACACATTTCAATGTTATAATTTTGTAAATTTTAATTAATATGAGGCGTTTAACCACGGCAGAAAGGGGAAAATTGCATTCGACTTCTTAACGAAGGAATGTCAAAAGAGCAAATTGCGCACATTTACAATGTCAGCCGAAAGACAATTTATAATTTGAAGCGCCGCGTCGAAACTACTGGTGATCATAATTATGGGCATGGGGGTGGACATACAAAAAAAAATAAACCAGAGAAGCGAAATAATTTTAATGAGAGAAACTATGCAGAATAGAACAAAGAACTCTAGAAAACTAAATGACTCTTTAAGACAACAAACTGGAGTGAGAGTTTCGGACAGAACAGTTAGAAGAACATTAAATAAAAACAACTTGAGGTGATAATTTATTTTTACAAAAACTTAAATAATGCCAAACCTTAGAGCGCGTCGTACACTACGTTTTTGTTTATTATCGACCCGGTAAAATGTGTAAATTTCAACCCTCAAATAAAATGGTTAGACCAGAGAAAATCTACGTGAAATAAAGATTCCAAATCCGCAAAAAAATCATCAAGAACCGTGAATCCAATAATGGCAAACATTTTAAATTATAGAGCCCGTCGCAGAGCAAAATGTGTGCACCATAGATCGAATAGGCGGGCATGGGCAAATCGGCATGCGAATTGGGGTAATGCAGAGTGGAGCCATTGTTTATTTACTGAAGAAACAAGATTTAATTTGTTTCACTCCGATGGCCGAATGTTAGTTTGGAGAAAGCCAAATCAGCGATATTTGGAGGAAAATAATAAACGTGTTCTTGTCGCTACGTTTTTGTATATTATCGACCCGGTATAATGTGTAAATTTCAACCCTCAAATAAAATGCTTAGACCAGAGAAAATCTACGTGAAATAAAAGATTACAAATCCGTAAATTTTGCTACCCAAATTTTATGTTGAGTAGTGTGTACAAAGCCTAAGGGCCTTAATCCAAAAACTGACAAAAACGTCTAGAGATATTGATGTTACCTTAGTAACGAACCATATTGCAACGACCAAAAAAAATTTTTGCGGAAATTTCACTCATACAAACTTTTTGATTTTTTGCATGATTTCATTGATCACCCCGTATATCATAAACCTATGGTCCTACGTAAATATACGTCATGCAGCTTAATCCGAAAAAAACTAGCTCTTAAAATTTGCAAGCCGCGTTCAAAAATTTGCATTCCTGTTAAAAATATTGAACTTTAAATTTTGCCTAAAACTCTCTATGTGTAAGTTCGAGTGGCCAGTAGTTTATAATAGTAATAGACTTTGTAAATTTAAAATAAATTTACAAAAGGCGAAAAATTTTTATTTGAATGTTGAATAGTTAAATGTCAGGGAAGAGCATCAAACGATATTGTAATTCCAACTTCGAACCTTTTTGTTTAGAAATAGAGATAACATTTGTTAGGAGAGAGGGGGACTCAGTCCCCCTCCCTGGCTACAGGCCTGCCAGTCAGTGTATTTTGAAAATAAATCTTAGCGGTGACTAAACACAAATTACTGGTAGTATCAACTACAGGCAACTATAATACAAACAGTTCCGTAGCCGGAATCACTTTTTCCTCCCAGTCATTGCGACGAGCGAATCTTTTGTTATGCCGTCCGAGTCGGCCAGTGGGTTTTATGAACTCGATAAAAATGTAACGCCCGCGCCTCTCTCGTCTACATCTAGCCGCCTAGGGAGTGACATAAAGCCTTTATTTGGGTCCGGTCCTAAGCACCGCTGAAATATGTACAAGATGGTGGCGCGACTTTGAGGGAGATACAAATGACGTCGTTACGGAATGTGTAGGGGCCATCCGAGCGCGGCCAATTACGCTCAAAAATGCGCTGGGCCTTTCATAAAACGACACTTCTAGAAATTTGTCATCCCCGATGTGACGGCGGCGGTCTCGTATTCCGCCCGCCGACACGTGTTAAGGCCACTATATGGAAACGAGCCCGAAATGATGATTCACTCGGGCCCGGCAGGCTGTATATCACGTTTTTCCCAATATTGCGGCGGTGTTGGTGGTCCGCGACTCCGTCTGGCCGACGGGACGCGGAGGGGGAGTGATATTTCTCCCGGCACATGTTAGTTTTAATATAATTCGAAAGCGTTGAGGTGAGAGCGGAGTAAATCACGAATGATTTACTGCCGCAACACGAGTTATGAATAAATATGTATGTATGCGAATGCGTATCCTTTTTTCTTCGAGGCCGCTCGGTCCCCTGAATTTGATTAGTGCATGCGCTGAGGCCGCATCTGTTGTGAAAAAATGTTTTCTGACAACGATTGCTGTGCGACGATGTGCTTATGTCGAATATGTACTGCGGAGGGGTGTGCCATTAGTAAAATCCGAAAATGTGCCACAACGCAGGGTCGGATCCGTCGTATCATTGACGGAAGTACATATGAGAGGCCAAAAAGACGGGAGTAAAAATGTGTTAATAATGTACATACCTTTGGTTTTGTCATTCAGAAACACCGACTGTATTTATTGCTTGAGTGTATGTTGCCACAACCAGTAGTCTTTCTTAGTAGTCATTTTATCTCGTTAAACGTCAGCAATTTGGCCTATACAAACGGTTGAAGAAGGAAAGTGATCGATCCAGCTGTCGGGTAAAAACTCCATCTCGGCACCCATTGAGACCTCCTCAATAAGTTCTGTGTATTTGGTCACTGTCCCATTTGTTTAACCCATTTCCAGACCCTCTAAACCACCCCTTTGCATTTACGCAGGGTCTGCGTGGTTTAACCTCTGTTAGGAGAATCCATTGATCCTAATGCTGCTCTAATAAATTGGTGTGGGGTGCCACAACTCGCTTTCACCCTTTGCCAACCCAAGCACTCCTTTAGGTCACATCCACACCGACCCCCACTCACCGCCTCCGGTTCCGCCCCTGTAGAAGGCTGCGTGGGATGTCGTTTTGTCTCGAATTCACGTCAAGGCATTACTTGAAGGCTCTCGAAGTTGGCGGAATACACTGCGGTCGACCGATTGAGCGCCAAAAGTAATGTTCCAACTCCGACCCACCCTCAAAATTTGAAGCCCTTATGGGTTGTAAGCAGGTATTGATGCGTGGAGTGAGAAAGCTTTCGTGAATATGCATGGACTCTTTGGCACACCTCGAGTCGTCCGCCTCCTTCAAATTTTTGTTTGCGTCCAATAACCTCTCTTTTGACATTCTATGTCTTTATTAGGGGATTGCCCATGGAAAATATTGCGATCTGCGTCATGGTTTTGCGTCACGTCACGCTTGGTAAAGATGGTTTGCCTAACCTGAAGGGGCAAAATCTTGGGGTAGGGAAAAACTGTATCGAGCATCATGTATGTGACGCATGACGTCATGGGTCTTGATGGTTTAACTAACATTTGACATTCTATGTCATCAGCCGCTCAATACTAACGGACTTCGTTGTTTTATTGATCCTCTTTCATAATAAAGACATAGAATGTTCCATGGCCTCACGTGCGTAGCTTCGTGAGTTTGAAGAATTTGACCACCTCCAAAAAATATTTAAGTGAATGAAAATTCCTGAATGAGGACTCGTTGAGTTGGCGGAACCGTCTTTTGCACTTGTTTAAATCGACAATCGCCAAATTCGTGAGAGATGCTTGGTACGCGCGACAAGTGTTCACTGTGACTTGGGTTCAGGAACCCTCGACTGGGCTAGCACCTACGAGGCAGACCACCCAAATGGCACCTTTCCCACTAATTTTACGAGCGAGAGCATATTTAGTAGTGTTGGGGATAATCGAATTATTTTCACTATCGAATAATTAGTAATAATTCATATTTTAAAAATCCCCCCCCCCGAGTATTTCCATTTTTAATTGACCCTTTGGGGGGGGGGGGGGGTTGATCGGCTGCAGATTTTACAAAAAAGCCAAAAAAAAAAAGGTCACTACGGGCAACGGCAAACCGCATTCCCCGAGTATTTCCGTTTTTACTTGACCCTTTGGCTACACTCGACCTCCATCGTAAATATTCGATAGGTATAGGCGCATACCAGTTGAATAATTCGTAATTCCGTTTCTCGTCGGAGTACTACTACTAAATAATAAATACTACTAATTTTTTATCTCGATATATCGAAAAAGATAATCGAATTAGTTGTTTTTAATTACCTATCGAATTAGTCGAATTATTTAATTCGAATTTTCGCAACACTAATATTTAGGTGGCCTACCTTGTAGGCGCTAACCCAGTCGAGGCATGATCCCAAATCACAGTGAACACTTGCCGCGCGTACCAAGTATCTCTCGCGACTCTGGCGATTGTCGATTAACACAAGTTCAAACGAAAGTTTCGTCTACCTAACGAGCCTTCGTTCAGGAATTTTCACTCACTCAAAATTTTTTTAGAGGGAATCAAAGAAAGAGGACGATGGCGCAAAAGAGAATTTGAAGGAGACAAACGATTCGAGGTTGGCCGATAAGGGTTCAAGCATCCTCATTAAGGTTTTCTGAGTCACCCCACGCATTATGGCCTGCTTACAACACCTCAGCGCGGCAAATTTTCAGAGGGGTGTGTTGGAGATGGAATGTCACATTTGGCGCTCTATCAGCCATTTCAACCAGCCATTCACTAGAAGTATTTATGAGTAGGGTTGTCAAAGGGTGAAAGTGAGTGTGAACTGTTTGTCACAACGTAGCTACTTCGGGGCATTAAAACCAATCCTATAAGCTACCGAAAATAAAAAACCGCAAGTCTGTAGCTCGAATAGAACGCAAATGGCGCTAATCTAAAAAGTGTTACGCTGATTTTGACGAGCAGATTAGTTCACATGGACAGGCGCAAATGGCACAGCCCTCGACTGCTCGGCTTTTAAGGTGCTTCCGATTTCCTAAGTCCTAATTAGATAATTTTTAAAATAAAACGAATTCGAATTAACAACTACTTTTAAAAGTAATTTACTTCTGAAATGGGCTTCAAGCACAAGCATTTTAACATGTCGATAGTGCCCAAATTACTTCAGAGGGCTTTAATTACATCAGATGGGCTTGATTTATTTTTTTTAATATCAGGTATCATATTACTTAATACTAAAATAGATCAAAGAAAGTCTCATATTTTATTTTTTGTCGTATGGCCAATGACCATATTCATTCAAAAATACATAAATGACCATTGGTCATTTATCTTAGGCAATAGCAGTAGGTACGTTTTAAACTTCATCAGTGCCTAAATATATATGTAGGTGTACAGATATGCAACAACATGTATGCAACAACGGTATGTATGCAACAACATGTATGCACCATCATGCATACAGTGAATGCCACAACGGGTAAAAGAAAACAAAGTTTTGCATTACGTAAATAATATGGATATTATCAGTCATTAACAGTATTTATTTCTCACATGAAAATGATAAAAGTGAAAGGGGTATTGAAATATTTAATTAGATTTTTTTTTCATCAAAATGTGAAATTATCGTGAATCCAATTGTACCAATAGGATTGTACAATTATCGTGTATCACACTATGCACCAATAATTTGAAAATAATTTATTTCTCTATTTCTATTCTTCTATTAGTGCTTGAGTCATTTGAGAGAGATTACATTGTATATAGCTTGTAGCCTTTTTTTAAAATCACGAATTACCAAGCATTTTTAAATATACAGGGTGTTATAAAAGTACCGGAACAGCTGAATAACTCGATATGAGTGAGTTTTCGAGGAAAATTGGTAAAACAAAAGTTTCCTTGAGATTTTTCCTTGGCTATCCAATTGTGACATCGCCTTTGACCTTGACTATGACCTTGAAGGTCATTTCAGGACAACTTGGAAAATCCTAAATAGAAGTGCATAGTTTTCATTTACGCCGGAAATGGAAAGAGCAGAAACTTTGACGTTCAGATATGAGCTTGTGTATACAAAAACTTTGATCCTTAAAGGTCAAAATATGAAAAAGCACAGAAACTTTCTGGCGATCTAATGGTAATATCACCTTTGACCTTGAATATGACTTTGAAGGTCATTTTATGGTCAACTTCAAAATTTTAAATGGAAGTACATAGTCGTGAAGTTTCAACTTGAAAATCTTAAATAGAAATGCATAGTTTTTATTTACGCCGAAATGGAAAGAGCAGAAAATTTGACGTTCAGATATGAGCTTGTGTATACAAACACTTTGATCCTTAAAGGTCAAAATATGAAAAAGCACATGCGATCTGCGTCATGGTTTTGCGTCACGTCACGCTTGGTAAAGATGGCTTGCCTAACCTGAAGGGGCAAAATCTGGGGTAGGGAAAAACTGTATCGAGCATCATGTATGTGACGCATGACGTCATGGGTCTTGATGGTTTACCTAACATTTGACATTCTATGTCATCAGCCGCTCAATACTAACGGACTTCGTTGTTTTATTGATCCTCTTTCATAATAAAGACATAGAATGTTCCATGGCCTCACGTGCGTAGCTTCGTGAGTTTGAAGAATTTGACCACCTCCAAAAATATTTAAGTGAATGAAAATTCCTGAATGAGGACTCGTTGAGTTGGCGGAACCGTCTTTGCACTTGTTTAAATCGACAATCGCCAAATTCGTGAGAGATGCTTGGTACGCGCGACAAGTGTTCACTGTGACTTGGGTTCATGAACCCTCGATGGGCTAGCACCTACGAGGCAGACCACCCAAATGGCACCTTTCCCACTAATTTTACGAGCGAGAGCATATTTAGTAGTGTTGGGGATAATCGAATTATTTTCACTATCGAATAATTAGTAATAATTCATATTTAAAATCCCCCCCTGAGTATTTCCATTTTTAATTGACCCTTTGGGGGGCGGGGGGGGTTGATCGGCTGCAGATTAAACAAAAAAGCCAAAAAAAAAAAGGTCACTACAGGCAACGGCAACCGCATTCCCCGAGTATTTCCGTTTTTACTTGACCCTTTGGCTACACTCGACCTCCATCGTAAATATTCGATAGGTATAGGCGTATACCAGTTGAATAATTCGTAATTCCGTTTCTCGTCGGAGTACTACTACTAAATAATAAATACTACTAATTTTTTTATCTCGATATATCGAAAAAGATAATCGAATTAGTTGTTTTTAATTACCTATCGAATTGGTCGAATTATTTAATTCGAATTTTCGCAACACTAATATTTAGGTGGCCTACCTTGTAGGCGCTAACCCAGTCGAGGCATGATCCCAAATCACAGTGAACACTTGCCGCGCGTACCAAGTATCTCCTCGCGACTCTGGCGATTGTCGATTAACACAAGTTCAAACGAAAGTTTCGTCTACCTAACGAGCCTTCGTTCAGGAATTTTCACTCCACTCAAAATTTTTTTAGAGGGAATCAAAGAAAGAGGACGATGGCGCAAAAGAGAATTTGAAGGAGACAAACGATTCGAGGTTGGCCGATAAGGGTTCAAGCATCCTCATTAAGGTTTTCCGAGTCACCCCACGCATTATGGCCTGCTTACAACACCTCAGCGCGGCAAATTTTCAGAGGGGTGTGTTGGAGATGGAATGTCACATTTGGCGCTCTATCAGCCATTTCAACCAGCCATTCACTAGAAGTATTTATGAGTAGGGTTGTCAAAAGGTGAAAGTGAGTGTGAACTGTTTGTCACAACGTAGCTACTTGGGGCATTAAAACCAATCCTATAAGCTACCGAAAATAAAAAACCGCAAGTCTGTAGCTCGAATAGAACGCAAATGGCGCTAATCTAAAAAGTGTTACGCTGATTTTGACGAGCAGTTTAGTTCACATGGACAGGCGCAAATGGCACAGCCCTCGACTGCTCGGCTTTTAAGGTGCTTCCGATTTCCTAAGTCCTAATTAGATAATTTTTAAAATAAAAAGGAATTCGAATTAACAACTACTTTTAAAAAGTAATTTACTTCTGAAATGGGCTTCAAGCACAAGCATTTTAACATGTCGATAGTGCCCAAATTACTTCAGAGGGCTTTAATTACATCAGATGGGCTTGATTTATTTTTTTAATATCAGGTATCATATTACTTAATACTAAAATAGATCAAAGAAAGTCTCATATTTTATTTTTTTGTCGTATGGCCAATGACCATATTCATTCAAAAATACATAAATGACCATTGGTCATTTATCTTAGGCAATAGCAGTAGGTACGTTTTAAACTTCATCAGTGCCTAAATATATATGTAGGTGTACAGATATGCAACAACATGTATGCAACAACGGTATGTATGCAACAACATGTATGCACCATCATGCATACAGTGAATGCCACAACGGTAAAAGAAAACAAAGTTTTGCATTACGTAAATAATATGGATATTATCAGTCATTAACAGTATTTATTTCTCACATGAAAATGATAAAAGTGAAAGGGGTATTGAAATATTTAATTAGATTTTTTTTTCATCAAAATGTGAAATTATCGTGAATCCAATTGTACCAATAGGATTGTACAATTATCGTGTATCACACTATGCACCAATAATTTGAAAATAATTTATTTCTCTATTTCTATTCTTCTATTAGTGCTTGAAGTCATTTGAGAGAGATTACATTGTATATAGCTTGTAGCCTTTTTTTAAAATCACGAATTACCAAGCATTTTTAAATATACAGGGTGTTATAAAAGTACCGGAACAGCTGAATAACTCGATATGAGTGAGTTTTCGAGGAAAATTGGTAAAACAAAAAGTTTCCTTGAGATTTTTTCCTGGCTATCCAATTGTGACATCGCCTTTGACCTTGACTATGACCTTGAAGGTCATTTCAAGGACAACTTGAAAATCCTAAATAGAAGTGCATAGTTTTCATTTACGCCGGAAATGGAAAGAGCAGAAACTTTGACGTTCAGATATGAGCTTGTGTATACAAAAACTTTGATCCTTAAAGGTCAAAATATGAAAAAGCACAGAAACTTTCTGGCGATCTAATGGTAATATCACCTTTGACCTTGAATATGACTTTGAAGGTCATTTTATGGTCAACTTCAAAATTTTAAATGGAAGTACATAGTCGTGAAGTTTCAACTTGAAAATCTTAAATAGAAATGCATAGTTTTTATTTACGCCGGAAATGGAAAGAGCAGAAAATTTGACGTTCAGATATGAGCTTGTGTATACAAACACTTTGATCCTTAAAGGTCAAAATATGAAAAAGCACAGAAACTTTCTGGCGATCTAATGGTGGTATCACCTTTGACCTTGAATATGACTTTGAAGGTCATTTTATGGTCAACTTCAAAATTCTAAATGGAAGTATATAGTCGTGATGCTAAGAATGGAAGGAACGGAAAATGTTACGTTCAAATATGACCCCGAGCATAATAAAACTTTGAAAATCATTATAGCCATAATTCCAGGATTTTTCTCTTACTGCAAAAAAATCTTAAACCTAGTTTATAACAACCTAACAAAGTGATTTTACTTTATTCGAACTCTGCTACCTGATTTTGACCATCGTTTAGCTTAAATAATCATTAATAACAAAAATTAGCAATAGCAATAATTAAATCTCCATAGATTACCAATAATAAGTCAAAGTTATTACTAATCTATTGACTATTTCTAAAGTAAAATTCTGAACGTAAAATTTTCCCATCTTTATATTTCTGAAATGACCTTCAAGGTCATAGTCAAAGTCAAAGGCGATGTCACCATTAGATAGCCAGGTAAAAATACTAAAACTTTTGTATGTATGCATGTATGTATAAGACCCTGAAGGGCTTGGAACACTTTTTTTCCAAGCACAATGCACCAAAGCCCTTCCCATCTCTGGTTGACAATAATGTTGCCTACATCTGTTGTACGTCGTTTTTCATGTATGTGTATTTTTAAGTAATGTATTAACAGGTAATATGTTTTATGCATATTTTTTTTATATCAGCATGTTATCAGGTTATAAAAATAATAATTGTATTACTTCTATAAAATTGTCCTATAACTGGAGTGTTCTGTTGGGCAATAAATAAGTATTTAGTTATTTATTTGATTTATGGATTTTTTATATTTTAGATACAGGCAGCCATGGCAGATAATACTGATAATACAAAAATAACAGTACGATTCGAAATGAAAACAAACCTCTTAAAAAAGTGTGGCTCTGATGAACATTCTATATTAATTTAACTGATTAAATAAAACCTTAATATAGACAAGCATTAATCTTAAAGAGTCCTATGTCCTTGAATATCACGAACTCCTGACATTTCGTGCTTAACGTGTTCCACCAACAACACAATGTAATAAAGGGGATATAAGCAATATAATAACCATCAGTAATACATGATGCAGTTAGTGTTATTACTATCCTCGGCCAGTGTATATAAGTTTTCCTGTTTTATTCGGTTGGTGTAGAACACATTTATCGAGTCAGTAATAGTGAATTTCCGTTCATATCTTCTACTCGTAATACGATAATAAACGAATAACTTAATACATAATGCGGTAACTTAATGCGGAATATTTAAGGCAATTGTACGAAAAAGATATTTTTGGAATTAGGCAATAGCCGTCGAATTAGGAAGACTAACAAAAAATTGAAACAAGTCGCTGTATCTGTAGGTTCCTACATAACATATGTAGGTATAGGGTGAACGATTTATCACTGGAAGTGAGTTTTTCTCGGAAACGGCTGAGAGAAAGTAATTTTTGTGAACGGTAAATCACCTTCACCCAAAATTAAGGAAAGAATAAAAAAATATGTTTTAACGACGCCTCAAAAAATTTGTTTTCAGCAACATATTTTTTTTTGTTTTACCGTTACAAATATATATTAATTGTGTTTTTTTTTATTTAACATTTTTTTGTTTTTATTGAATACTGAAAAAGTTATGGTCGATTTATTATTTAGTGCTCTATCTGTTTTTTCTCATAAGCTCCTAGCTGAATGAATATTACTTTTGCTTTTACTAAAAAATAAGACGGAAATAAAAAATATTGCTTAATGATGGTAGGCATCGAGACGCTGAAATTTTTTTAGCAAAATACCCACCTGTTTTTTTACATTTTCTTTATTTCAAAAGTTATTGACATACATACTATATAAATAAATATGTTTTTATTTACAACAAAAAATATATGTCGTAAAACCTAGAGTTTGATAGCTGAAATATAGTGTAATGTATAATAACAAATATCTTTAAATACCTCAGCAATAAATAATATAATTAAATATTTACAAATAAGTTAATAAAATAACAACAACAATCACAAAAATTAAAAATTAAGTATTTAATAAATCTTCAATTTGCACTATTGTTATTTAAGCACAACTTGTAACGTTTTTTTATTTTATTAGGAAGTCACTATCCTGAAAAAATATTTCCAATTCAATTCAGCACAGGTAGCAGTAATTTTTAGCCTCAAATCAAAAACACAAATTGTTTACTGCACAGCCCATTTGCCTATTCGAATAAATAGTTAGAACGTGCTATCCAAAAAAAAAAGATCAACAAAAAAAAAAGTTGGCCGAGTAAAAAAGACTTACTTATTTCTATTCTATCTTCATTTTATAACCTTATTTAATTGTCAAAGCTGTGACATTATATAATAGCCATTATTTACTTTACAATTGGAACAGTCACCTGTCAAAAGTTTGACATAATCGAAAAGCTCGACATGAATTGAATATTTCTATCTCTCTCGTTCATAACCAGATTTGATGACCCTTTTTGGATGTCTCTTTATATGTACTCAAAGTTAAGCCAAAAACTGTTCTTCACACATACTTTCACATTTAAATCCTTGGGAGTTTTGAAAGTTGAATACGATTTATTACTCAATTATTATTTGCACTAGAAGATGTCCTCAATGGTGTGAAATTTAGAAGTGGACTATTTAGTAAATTGATAATATTTTTTAAGGGGATGTTTTAGTAGACCAAATAAGATTTTTGGGATCGGACATAAATTTTGAAATTATGAAAATAAAAAAGTCAAAAAATCAAAAACTTTTACGAACTATAAAGAAGGTTTATTGTTAAAAAATCGAAGCGTCGCGATGCTCAGCATCGTATTCTATTAACATCGTTAGAGAGCTATATTTTTTATTTGGGTCTAAAAGGCAGAAGCTTCTTGGCTTCTATTTTTCTAAACTTTAAGAAACTAAACTTAGTTTAGTTTAGTTTATTTGCTTTTAGGGAAAGTAAATTGATACACTTCTTTACATGAATTATATTCATTTAGATAGTAGTATATGAAAGACAGATAGTGCACTCAACAATAAATATATAACAACAATAAATAATAAATATACAACAAACCCATAACTTTCTAAACATTCAAAATACAAAGAAATTTTAAACAGAAAAAGAATTCATAATTAATATACTCCTTTGTAATGGTAAAGTAAAATCTCGCTGAAAACAATTTTTTGAGGCGTCGCGACGCTTAGCGTCTTTATGACATATTTTTATTTTTGCATTCTAATTTTGAATGAAGGTAAATAAAAGTGATTTACCTTTCACAAAAAATTAATTTCTCTCGGCCGCTTTCCGAGAAAAACTCACTTCCTCGTGATAAATCGATCAACCTATACATTGCTAAGTTACAATTGTTGCTATCAAATTACATATTATATAAAAACCGCTGCCTAATTTAATTCTAGATGTGTAGAGCATCTCCGAAAAGTCCTATTAATCTCTATGACCTATGTGAGCTTTATGGACTTATGGTATCATCCTTTGGACTATAGTGTCATATGGGTCATAAGATCCATATGATCCATATGATGATTACGACCTTTTGTGAACTCTACGACCTATGTGAGCTTTATAATCAATATAACCTTTATGATGCATATGACCATTATGACTTATATGACCTTTGTGAAGAGCCTGTATGCCCTTTACGATCTATGCCATACAGCTCATAATTGTTTTATTTAAAATGAAGATAGAAGTAAATATGACATTTGTTACAAGAGTATACTATTTTGTCTTTAGTTTAGCCAGATTGACATCATATTTTAGGATTACTGTAGTAATCCTTAGTAGCTTCGATATATGAAAAATTTGGACTTACGTCGTTTCCTTCGAGTAAACGATATATAAGTACTCTAAAGAACCCTGCACAAACCTTATTGAAATTGTATCTCTGTCAAATTGGTTGAAAATTTAGTATAATGTAGTTCTTGACTTCCTGATTAAAAGTTGTCATGGGTCCGAGCCTCTGCTATGAACAGTTTGCGATATGGATATAAATGAATAAAGATATGGACGAATGAAGAGCGATATGTTGCCTATGTGGCAATTTTCCACGTTTCTCCCTTCAAGTTCGATCTATTGATGAACACGACTCAATCCAACTGCATACTACAAAAAGCTGGACTATATTCAACCTCTAGAATTCTAAAAAACTACTTACCAGGAACCGCAGAACCCTAACCTTAAAGTCTGACCGCAGATCCTTAACCCTAATCGGTCTCAAAGATACCAGATAAAATCAATCATGAAACAATTGTACAGTTTGTCAATGAGT